>PTEX01000311.1:652810-684687 GCA_003342815.1 Eudromia elegans
CCTCACGGGCCCTTCACCTGCCCAAGGACTAAAGCCAAGAGAGTTCATGGAGAGTTGTCAATACAGCAGAAATAATGGATTCTGCCAGCAGATAGATGATGTTGTGCACAGACGAGGAGCTGTGGTTTAGGAGAATTAGTTAGGGGGCCCAAATCTATAACTCTGCTCTTCATCAGTGGCTTTGCTCCCTCCACACCTTGAACACGTTGATTTATTACCATCATAACAACAAATTTCAGAGTGCTTTATTGGTTTTGCTGTAACTGTTTTGTGGCAGGGAATAGGAAGAGTTTTCTGAAAACAAAGGGAAAAGCAGGGAGAAATTAAGATCGTGCTTAAAAAAAAAGAGGAAAAAAAGATTTTGTAGAAAGATTAGGATAATACACATAATTTTAATTATACAAATAGTTTCTGCATTCAGGCTGTAATACAGTACAAGGACCTTAATGCAGAAGCACAAACACCAGCCCCTGAGGCTTGGCCTCCCCTTGCAGCACAAACCCCAGCCCTTGGAGGGCGGCTCTGCCGCGCAGCCACTCRGAGCCGGGCAGGGGAAGGCCTCCGGGCAGCCCCAACGGGGCATCAAGAGGCCTCCTGGTGATGCCCTGGCGAAGGCAAAGGGGTGGAAAAGCAAGAGCAGCAAGATGGTGAAGAGACAGAGGCAAGGGAAAAGGCCCAACGTGTTGCAACGCGCGGCGAGGGCGGCAGGGCTACTCTGCAACGTCTCGAGGTGAGGAGACGAGCCAAGGAACAGCCTTTAGAAACACATCCAGGAATTCAGCCAGAGACAGCATCGATTTTTCCCCGCTCTGGCACGGAGAGAGATGTATGTGTTTAGATCAACTCATGCCCTTATTGAGTCTTGAGCACAGAAGGGTCTGACTCAAGCACTTTTCATGCAGTCTGCAGGATTCCTGCGCGCACTCTGGCCAGATTACTGGGATAAATTAAGACCCAGCCTGTGCCCTTAACCTACAAGACAATTCTCGCCCATTGTATTAAGTGGGGTTTTTTTAAAAAAAAAGAAAAAAAGGAAAGAAGGATCTATCAGAATGGCAACAAATCTTCCTGGCCACAAGGTTAACACGGTGCATTATGTCTGTATGACAGATCATGACGGGAGGTGACAGACTTGCAGACCTTGGCCGAGCAGGACGAGCAGCCACAGTAGATGATTCCAGTCAACGGGAGAGCGTCACAGGGCCGAGACAACGATGGCCTGAGGACACAGAAGGAATTTTATTTTGTTCTCTTATCTCCGTGTGTGTAGGGTTATTTTTTTTAACCTAAGCAGTAGCAAAAGTAGTCGGTGGTGTCTAAAAGAATGAATCGCCAAAGCCTCAGATTTGCTGGAGGAGATGGGAAACCTGACGGGGAGAAGCTGACGGGGAAGGCAGAGCCACCCGGGACAGGGGTTCTGAACTCCCCGCTGGCACCGCTGCCATCACACACACCAAGAGACAAAGCCCAGCCCCTGAGACCACCGGTCTCCCCTCGCGGCACAAACACCGGAGCGGAGCAGAATCCCCGTGAGGGAGAGGAGCRTGGGCTCCAAAGCCACGGCCTTGCCCAAAGAGCCTTTGCAGGGCCAGCGCGCTGCTCACCCCACGCGCTACGAGCAGCCCAGGAATGCTTGAGACCTTCCCTAGAAGAAACAAAAAGGGGGTTAAAATTTTCCGCATCGACAGAACACCTTCCCTGAGCTAATTCACTGCCCTGCTGCTTGATGAACGCAGAGCCGAGAGCCACGTGTTTGTGCTCTTCATGTTTCCGATAGGAACGTCTGATTATTTTGTTTTCCTTTGGAGCAAACAGCTAGGAAGGGTATCAGGGCACCCCTGAGCATGGCGCTTGATGTGGCTCCCAACCTGTTCCCGGGCCTAGGGTGGCACATTGAGCCGACCTCAAGCCAACTTTGAGGGAAGGGGAGCAAACAAAATGCCTCGTGACATGTGTGTTGCCTCTCTGTCCCTAAATGTTACTAACAATAATAATAATAGCAATGATGATAATAATAAAAGCTGCCGATGCGCTCCTTGGTGGCATCTTGGCTACGTTCGCCCTTGAACCCGCGCCAGGGTCAGTCCCTGCTCCTCTCCTGCTCCGTCTCTGTCCTGGGAGGGTCGGCGGGCAGGGCGAGGGGCGCGCGAGCTCCGAGTGGGACCGGCTCTCGCCCGCGGAGGCCGCGCTCGGCCGGCGTCTCCTCGCAGCCCCGCAATGGGGGCAATCCCAGGGGCCTCCTCAGGCGCTGGTCTTTCGAAATACCAGCGTGGGTCTCTGGAGGTGCCTCGAGGCAGCGCTGGGGACCTTTGGAGGCGCCTCCTCCGCAGCAGGGACACCCCAGGGTGCCTGCGAAGGGCAGCGCCACGRCCGAGGGTGTCCCCCGGCAGAGAGCTCGCGCTCTGCGAGCAAGTGACATTATTAACGTGCCCAGCAGAGGCTTCGTTTTGGCTCACTCTCCTCCTCATTTGAATTAATTCCCAAATACGACTGTTTGTGACCTTTATCTGCAGTGGCATTATGCAAGGCAGCGCGGGCGCGGGTACCCCGTGTTCCAGGGGAGAAAACACCAGGAGCCACAAGGAAGGAAGCCGGGCTTCTGCTCCGCAGCAAAGCGAGGGGCGGAAATGCCATCGGAYACATAAATCACCGTGTGGAGTCAGCTGCACCGAGGGAGCTCGCGCGGCAGAGGAAAGGTCCCCACGGAGCCCCTTTCTGCCCCTGCCTCTTCTGGCAGCACCAGGAGAGCGCGAGCAGCTCTGGCCCCGTGGGCCATGGTGACTGCACGTCCAGGAGCGCGATTCCCGACGCCTGGCATCGCTCCATCCACGGCCATCAGTTTGGTTCTCCCTCTAGAATCTGGCTTGTTCTCAGAGGAACTGAAGCAAAGAGCCTCCCAGCCGCGTTACGGGGAGGAAACATTCCCACTGGGGCTTTTCAGCTTGCTGTATTTCAGCTCACTTGGCTCTTCACTCCTCGTGTTGTGCTGCTTTGGCCTCCCTTCCCACTCACTCCGTTCACAAGAAAACCAACTCCTTCTTTTCCATCTGTCATTGCTTATTGCCCTTACCCCAAGGGGAAGCTCCTGTAGCAATTCCATATCCTTCCTGGGCCACAACGTCCTCTCGCCTGCAGCGACACGGTCCCATCCTAGTCCTTCTGCCCACAGAAAGCCATCACAAAATAGGGAGGAAGAAAAAGATCAATTGAGAATATTTCACCTACGAAGACTATCGAACTCCTAAGGATGAGCAAATGATGACACAGAACTGTCTAAGGCACTGGAATGCAGCTGAGCRAGATTAAACATGAACCTCCGTGCTCTTCGGAGATATAAAAATCTGATGTACTGGAAAATATAGAGCTTCCTCCCCCCAAAATAAAAAATAAAAATAAAAAAAACCCCACTGGTAGAACATATAATTTTTGCCAAGACTCTAAAAGGTGCCATAAAACCTCCCTGCCGCAGATATGGTAGGTGTTATAGTAGGTATTTCTATAAGAGAGATTTGCAATAATTTGGGGTTTGTACATGGGGTGGTAATTCTGCGGCGCTTTAGGCAATATGCCTGTAATGTCCAACACAACAGAACGCCTGTTGGGTCTCATTTCATGTATATAAATTATATATAATCTGAACAAACACGAATGGTGGGACCGATATATAAACAGTCTTAATATTTCAACACCTMCATTTCTTTACAAACCTGGGTGGTTAGAAAGGTGCTTGCAAATGATTATTTCTTTACCAAGTTCACATGGAGTAGTTTGCTCAGTTTAATAATAGTCTATCTTGTTCGGGCTGAACAAACTGGTCCCTGTGGGAAAAAAAAGAAAAAAGCAGGAGTAATAAATCAATAGCCCAGATGTAATCTTAGGTGTCTCGAATGCAGAGAGGGATTTGGGAGCATAATGGCACTGGTTGTCTATTGTCATTCAGACATGAGCTGCATCAGAAAAGGGCTTGTGGGAACCTGATAAGAGTTGGTCAAAAGTGGGCCATAAATCAAGTGCCGGCAGCATTCTGCTGATTTCACACACGCGCTCGCTGGGAAGAGGGGGGAAAGGGAAAGAAAAAGGTGATAGATCTGCAATTTACTGCTTATCGCATCGGCGAGAAGTTTCGTAATACAAAAGCCTGACCTTCAGTGAATAAACACCCGAGTTGACTACCTGTTTCTGCCTGGGAAATACGGCCCTCCTGCCACACAGGGCTCGGAACCGGCGGGAGCGCCCGTGTTGGACCAGCCGCTCGTGGTGGCGGTGGCCGCGGCGGGGCCGTCGCTTCAGCTGCTCGTGGCCGCTTTAGCTTTAGGGGTGCCGGGGGGACCTGGATGCTTTGAGACGCTATGGGGAGAAAACAGCTCACAGCACAAAGAGCGGGGCGAAGGCACCACGCTGGGGCTGTGTTTTGTTTTGCTGTGGCCTGCAGGGAACATAAAAACTAGCAAACGTGCAGCATCCATGAGGTCCACGGCGCAGGAGAGACCCCAATCCCGGCAGCTGGAAAGCGGGCTGCTTCTCCTACCTCTGCTTCCAGAACCAGCCCCGCTAAGGCCTTGGCTGCAGCGCAGGCTCCCGGCACRGCCGCGGGGCTGCGTGCGGAGAGGACATGGGCATCCATCACGCAGGAGCCTTCGAGCAGGCAAACACCTCCAGGATTTATGTCACCGGGGAAGAGCCATTAATTTGGATCTCCAGCTTCCTGCGCAGCCAAAATTAAAAAACAAAAATATTGAATACAGAGCTGCGTGATTTAACGCACCCAAACAGGTAATTGAGTCTATATCTGCTGACCTTCCTTAAGAGGAAGGGCATAAATACTCCAGCTTGGTTTTGCAAACCAAACAAACTCTTATAATAAGAAAAAAAAAATTAATTATTTTATAGATGTTTGTTCACCTTGGCCTGCTAGGAGAGAGATTGATTCCTTTGTTTAAAAGGACGCTTGGAAGGGAGAAAGGGCTTTAATTTGTATAAAGTGCATTCCGGGAATTAACGTTCTCCCGGCTTGCAGGAGAAAAACCTGGGGCACCGGATTGCATTGATATGGAGAGGAAAAGCTGCCCTTTTTGCTTTTTTTAGCCCAAGCTGGGGCAGGCTCTTGAGGGTGCTTCCCTATCCCACAGCTCCCGCTGAATCCAAAGCAAATAAAACTCACAGGCCATATGGAGGAAGCACGGGCTAATCGGGGCAGGAAAGCCGCGCCAGGCAGACGTGCTCCTCGGGAGAAGGACGAATTAGCAACAGTGCTCAGCCCAAACAGCCGACCCGCGCCGCCGCAGCGCGGCTCCAGTGGCACGGGCCTCGGGGCTGGCGGGAACACGTCASCGCCCAGCCCCAAGCCGGGAAACACTCGCGCATTATCACAAGGTTGCACCCTGCCTAAGACCTCAGCTACAGGCTCCCGATCACTCCCATCTCTCCCGGGCTTTGGAGCTGGTCCAGGCACCTTCACCTTATAGAAACTCCACGGCACCTTCCAGCGGAGAGCTCTGGGCCCTTACACCTGAGGCTCTGCTTTCAGGCAAAAGAAGGAAAAAGAGCAAAGGAACAAAGGAGTGGAAGGGCCAGCAGACATGGAGCTGCTCGCAGAGCAGGGCTTGACGGCAGCTCCTGCCCAGGGCAGGGAGCAGATGATCAGAGCCGAGCGAGAGCCCTTCTCCTCTCGGGGCTCTGCTCCCATGCGATACGCATTGCTTACCAAATAACGGGGCAGAACACACTGCTGCGAGACCGCGCGGGGCAAATACTCATTTGGAAATGTTTACCCTACAAATTTAGCTCATTCCCYGCATATCTACGTGCAGATGGCAATTTCCTCCAAGCCGGTTGACAAGGAGGGGGGAAACACTCATAGAAGCGCCGGAATCGCAAAGCGTTCTCGACCTGGGACCAGCCCAGGGCTCTGGTTTCAGAAGCCCCTTTCGTCCTTCCTCTCCAGCTCTGATTCTGCAGAATCCCTATTGCCTTATGCACTCGAAGGCTTCCTAACGGCCAGATCAAGAACGCAAACAATTGCAAAAGATTTGCTATTGAAAGACTGTGGAGAAAATTTCACACATTAAAAAGCTAGGGAAAAAAAAGAAACATTTCTCTTGATTCCAGAAAAAAAAGGGCATCAAATCTGCTTGTAATTACACATTACTTCGATTAATGTTTTATATGAAATGCATTGCTTACATTATGCTCAGCAGCTATTGCTTACGCAAAGGAGACTGGAGTGTTTAAAGCTGGTTCCCAGCAACCGTTAGCTCAGGAATTGCCCATTCCAACCAAATGCGACCAGCAGTTTTGGGTTTACCTAGCACTTTTTTTCCTCATCTTGTCTCAAGCTCCAAGTCAGTGGCGAGACATGCCGGGAAATATAAACTGCTGTATCCTCTTCCTGGCAAAGCCAGACACGCACCGTAAACAGATTACTCTTACCCAACTACTAATTTAAGGCTGGTCTGGTTACGTTTTAATCCTTTTGTAATTTGCTCTTCCTGTAGAACAAATAAGATCTGATCRTGGAATTAACAGCTACATCCTAACGTATGTACAAAAAAAAAATGGAGGGGTCACCAGCTCCATCAACAGCACGACGGGGAAAACTCACAGAACTAACAAAAACGCGACGCGCTCTGATTTTCGGGGGCTCCGAGCGATGAGATCCCGGCAGAAGGAGCCTCCTGGAGCAGCAGCCCTCCTTCCCGCCCTGGGAAACATTCACAGCTCGTCTCATTAGGGCCTTCGTAAAAACACTGTCGGAAAGCGCTGCTGCATAAATGAATTATTTAAGTTTTGCAGCAAATCACCCTGATCTTGTGGGCCGTTGCTTAACGCGCTCTAAGTGAGCCCTAGGAGGCAAATCACAGCAGACAAGGGGTGTAATGTAAACCAAGTTTTATTAGCCACRAAAAGCCACGCGATAACATTTATTACGTATCAGAGACAGTGTGTTTAAATAAGGTGGATAAAAATAAAGAAATAAAGAAATAAAATAATAACAAAAAAAGCAGTTTATTTTCTTGTCACTCCCGCTAATATGATGGATTCTCTGCTTKGCAGAGAGCGATTTTCAACAAGTTACTGCGTGCCACAAGCTGCCCACGGCTCTGCCGCTTCCCTGCTTTGCCGGTCGGGAGCGTTTCGGGATCCTGGGAGCCCCTCCTGGTCCCGGACGGACCTGGGGGATCCCCCCTCTGCTAAAGCAGGGGCCATCCGCCCGCTCCAGTCCCCATGGGTGAGGAGGGGCTGGAATCCCCTCCAGGCCTTGGCAGGGAGCACAGAGTGCACATCAGGGGGACCCTGAAACATCTATCTATCTATATCTATATCTATATGTATATATACTTACAAATATATATATAACATACATACACACACATATCTATCTATCTATCTATGTATACATACTTACAAATATATATATACACATATATACACACACATATATCTATTTCCCAGACATGCAAAGCTCTCCATCTTCCAGTCTGAAACCTGATTAAAACGTGCTACTGGCCAGAACATGAGATCTTAGCCCACATTCTCAGAAACATCTCCTATAAACACTTCGGAACCTGCCATTTCCTTTCATTTTGTTCTAAAAAACTGCCAAAATCGGCAGCCGATGCTCTGGTGTCTGAAGAATGCGAGGACCCCATCGGGTCGTGGGTGCCTTTGTCACTAGGCAGAGCCCTGAAGACCCTTCAGCAATGCCCCCCGCTCCCTTCTTTTGTTTTTCCCTCCTTTCTCCTTTCTTCTCTCACTCGAGGTATCCCTAATTTAACCCTTTTTCCTCGATAGGTCTGTCTACAGGTACCTGCATAACCAGAATAACTGAGCTGACACACTTGAACTGAAGAAAGCAATAGCCTTTCTCTAACACGACCCTGCCTGCTATTTTCTCTTTCCCTTGGGTATTTATATTTTTTTCCAAGCAAAAGGAAAAATGCTTTTTACATTTTTTTTCCCCACTGACTTTTATTTTTTTTAATTTGTTTTATTTTAAAAAAAAAATCTAGCTACAAAACAAGGTAACCATTTTTGCAGCAAGCACTGGCTGTTTTCACGACGGAGAACTGATGGTATCTGGAACGGGGACTGCTAGGGCAAGACTTAATAAAATTAGGCAGTAAAAGCAGCGGCTAAGTGGCCTCCTCTGCAGCGGGACACAGCAGATGTTTCCGAGGAATGAGCGAGTTTCACTTACAGCCCAGATGTGTAATATATACAGAAAGTGCAATGGGAACCCAAAGGAAAAATGATGCCACTTATAGCCGTCCACGAAGAGATTATTTTCCTACAGAAAGGAGCAGTCAAACAGTTGTCCAACTACTTAAACCGAGAGATGCTCATCTTTCAGCTATCCGCATCTGAAGAGGTGCTGCTGAGGCTGCCCTGGGAACAAAACGGCTCYGGGGAGCAGCAGAATTGGCCTTACACTTCAGACCAAGGAATCGCCCTCCATGCCCCGTCCCCACCCTAAACCCGGGACCCAACCGGCCACGCTCCCGCTCGGCAGCGGGCACAACACGGGACCACCCAGGACCTCCTGTCTCCCTTCAGCGTCTTCTGTCCCTCTTCCCATTCCCCATGGACTCCCTGTGTTAAGAACTGTTCCTATCAAATACACAAATATTTTAAAAAATGAAGAAAAGTTAATTGGCAAACGACGGTATAAACAAGGAAATGATAAAACAGGCATCACAAAATACGGTAATAATGCCTTCAATGGCAACTCTTGCTGCTGTAATCAACCAGGAATACCCTCTTCCCATGGTTCGTTTAGACGACACCGTAGCTGCGTTGAAGCCATTTTACAACCCTAAAAAATTACCTAAAATGGGTCAAYTTCTAAGGCTTTGGGGGAAACAATAAAACCAGTTCACAGGTGAGTGGGAGACCTGTCTGTGCCTCCCGCAGCCACCGCCTCTGCTGCGGCATCTCCAGATGGAGCAAAGCTCCAGGCAAAGTCCTTCCTTGGAGGAGCCCAAGCGGGAGTGAGGAAGGAAAGGGACCCTGCGGCCTCGGGAGCCTCCCCTTCCCCTTCCTGCTGCACCAGCCCCACGACCTGCAGTGTCCCCACCAGGGAGCCCTGCGGGAACGGGCACCTTCCCGCCGCATTCCCCATGTCATCCCGGCGGGAACGGGCACCTTCCTGCCACAAGCCCCATCTCATCCCTGTGGGACAGGTACCTTCGCATCACAACCTCCTCCTGGTCCCTGAGGAAACACCAAGGCTGGCAAGGGAGGCCAAGGATGTCGCCTTTGGGATGGTTTTGGACACCCTGCCCTAGCAATAGCTTCAGACCAGGTCGCAATGCCAGAGCCCTTGGATCCTTCCAGGAGTATTCCCAGGGCTTCCTTACACAGGACTTGTTTCTATCCACTCTTAGGAGATTCCTGGCCCTATATCCAGCTTCTCATTTCAGCTGGCCAAACTCTGCTCCTCTCTTGCTAGTTACATTTGCACCGACTCCAGCAGCAGGAGACTCTCGTCAGGGACTCACACTGTGCAAATCCCACGGGCAACAGAGTGCCAGGAACACTACGTTATTTTGGGATAATTAAAATTGCCCAGGTTGGAAAACCACAATTAAACTGTCCATTTTTGGCCCCCAGTTTGCCCCCAGTATACAAGAGGATGCTGTGACCAGCCCGGTGCTTCACAGATCGCCACGCTAAGCAAAATTCCATGAAAACCTGGGTGCAAACCTGGCACCCTGTATTTCCTGCATCTAATATAATATTATTTTGACTCAAAAAGACAGGAGAATTTCTTTTCTGTGTGTTCTCTTTTACTGATGTTCGGAAATAATCCTGAAGCTGCTCTTTAAATATTCTCCCGCATCTGTACCCCACGTGCTAACTGTGACTAAACTACAGGTACAAAAATATATATATATTATGTATTTTAAATATATTTTAATATTTATTTAATATATTTTAATGTGTATATATACACTACATTTTTTGGGGGAGTGACTTCACCTGGAATTAAGACAAATCTTTGGTCTTTGGACCTCGTTATTTCCTGGTGTTGGGAACTGCCAGCCACACTTAGGTCAACTCATGCAGCTCAAATTAAGCAAATTGACTTCTTCCAGATTCACTTTATTTGCTACGAGCGAAAGGAGAAGATGGACTTTTGACAACTTTTACAGCCTTCATTGGAACGGGAACTTGTTACATGCGAAGGGATCTTCTGTTTTCACGGCTAATGAAGAGCAATAATCCTACTTATGCTTCAAATATTTGGGGATTTGTCACAATTTATTATTGTCTTTGACTTCAGTTCAGGTTAAGGAGTCCAAGTCCCATCGTTCTGCTGGAACTCAGACTCTGGGCCAGCACAAAAAGTGTGAGAGGTCCTGATCTTACCCTGGAGAAGCCCTTAAAAAATTCTCCAAGATGTGAAACCCACAAGACTTAGGGCACGCAGATTACTTAGATTTGGAAAGATAAGGCTCACAGTTCCCAGGAATTTAAATGTAATTTCACTAGTCAGTGAAAAAGTTGCAAAAGTTCAGTGTTGATAAAAGAGATCACATTTTCTCCTTAAAGAAATTCCCAAGTTTCTTAGTGGGGAAAGACAACTTCAGTATTTTTTTTTTTAACATCCTTAGGAAAGCAACAGGCGAGTTCCGCCCCCGCAGGTTCATTCCCGAAGGGAAAGCCCGAGTCCTGGAGCCTTATCCAGAACAGGCACTCGAGCCGTAGCGCAAAGCCCTGCCCAGGGGCTCTCGCCAAGCCTGGGGCACCTCRACCTGCCCTGCTTTGGGGCATTGGCTTCCTTAGCTCCAAGAGAGGTACGAAACGTCCAGGGCTCAAACAGCCCCCTCGTTAGCTGGGTCTTAATTATACTGCAAAGAGCAAAAATGTAGATCTGCACACCAGAGCCACCCTCCCGGGCTGAAGCTGGGGCCGGATACGCAGCAGCAGTAACCGCACGGGGTCAGAAAGGAGTATGAAGGAGCTCGGGAATGGCGTGGCTCATTCCCAGCTCCAGCACGAGCTGCGATGGGCCGCTGGGATGGAGAGGGAGAGGAGGAAGAGGAGGCTACGTGGCTGGGCCCTCGGGTGCCATGCGGCCGCTATGGGTGCTCCTCGCCCGGGATGCGCCGGCCCGATCCCTTCCCGGCCGGGATGAGGGCAGGTGCTGTAGCGAGCGTGGACACGGCCAGGGAAATAACAAAAGGAAGAAGAGGGGGGAAAAAAAAAGGAGAGGAAAAATCAATAATGGCTGGACATTCATTTAAACAAATGCATCATCCCATAAACAGTGCAGCAGCTTTGCAATGTAAACAAGAAAAGGTGAACTCTGTTCACACTCTGCCTCCAGCTGTTCCGCGTTTCGGGCCTGCGCGCGGCAGCTGGGCCGACGGGCTCTGCATCCTGGGAAAAGGGGAAATATTTAACCTAAGTTAAACAGAGCGCGGGCAGCGCCGCCGGTGAGGGATGGCAGGTGGGAGCCGCGCGGAGGCGGCTCCGCAGCGAGAGCCGCCCCAGGCGCCGCTCGGTGCTCCCCGCTCCGTGCTCCCGCTCGGTGCTCCCCGCTCGGTGCTCCCGCTCAGTGCTCCCCGCTCCGCGTCGCTGGCGGCTCCCCGCACGCGGCCCCGCTCCCGGAGCGCCCGCGTCACCCGCACACAGCCTGGAGAGCAGCACCCACGTGGCCTCGAGGCGCTCAATGGCAATGACCTGGAGAAAGGAAAACGTCTTTATTTAACCATCGCTACCACCCCAAAGTGGTGCCGAGCCTGCTGCGGTGCTCCCCCTTCTCTGCTTCTCACCAGCACTGACAAAAACCTCATACGTTTTAGGCACCTTCTCTTAACGCTGAAGGAAAACGCAGCAGCCCAAATCCAACCTCCTTCCCAGCCTCCTTGTGAGCAGCTGGCGGGAGCCAAGTGGATTCAAAAGAAAATGCAGGCAGCAACGTGGGGGCTCTTCTCAGTGCACAGCATCCCATGGGATTTATCTCCTTTCCTGGGGCCCTCTCCAGGAGCCGGGAGCCCCAGCGCTGTCTGGAGCATGGGCCCCAACACGGGACTGTTCTGGGGAAAGGAGACACGCAGCCCGTTATTCCCAGAGCAGAAGAGACGCTCACAGCAAGAGCAGAGCCCTCAGCACGGTTGTTTGAGCTGGGTTTGATGCTGGGTTCAGCCCAGGCAAAGGGGCAGTGTGAGACGAGGGACCGCGCGGGTCCTGCAGCGCCGCAACCGGCGCCTTTGGAAGCGAGCCGGAACCCCTCGGAGCGGAGCAAGGGGGTCCCCACAACGCACTCACTTTGGAGGCTTTCTCAAGCACGTTCAAAGCAACCAGGCCTCCGCATGATGTGGAATCAAAGAGCAAAGACCTGCCAGAAAGGATATTAAGGCTCTCTCGATTGCGAGGGCTCATAAAATAAATGTGTTGGTTGTTATGGATTAAAGCGCGCACCAAAGAGATGAAGGAGCACCTAGCATCTGGAGTCTATATTGTCGTCTCTAAAATCCCTGGTAGATCTGTGTCAAAAAAAGACATACTGAGATTAAGGGGCTAAAATGAAAACATATCCCTTCAAAATCAACAGAGAACTGTTTAGCCAAAAGTAACACCATGTCTAGGATTGGTGTAAGACACCCAAAACTCACAGGACTGCCATTCCTCTATGCAATTCATTCATGTCTCCTTCTCTGGAGATCTTCACAACCTGTTTGGACACCACCCTGTGCCACATGCTCTAGGRGACCCTGCGTGTGCAGGGGGTTGGGCTAGATGACCTCTACAGGTCCCTTCCAACCGTAAGTATTCTATGATTCTATGATCATATAAAACCAGCCTGACAGGACAGCAGGATCTCCACGGTAGGCACAAAGGCCATTTAGTGCCTACTTCACCTACCTGCAACCACATCCATGGAGAAAGACCTTCCAGTACCAAGCAGGACCAGGGTGGCCACACTCCTTTCCCACGCTGGTGACCCCTCTCCAAGCAGCAGGCGTGGGACCTCCAGCTCCTCCGGAGGCCACGCAGACCCCTGTGCTGCAGAGGGCTGGGCTGGATGCGCGGGCGCTGGCGATCGCTAACGACCTCCAGGCTGGGCAACCCAGCCCCACATCAGAGGACGAATCCAACCCGGCTCCTGGGGAACACCCAGCACCAGCTCCTCTTGCTCACGGGCTGCCGCCTCTTACCCGAGCGACCCAACGGTGCAGGCTGCGGTTTGGACTCTCCTTCCTCAAGATTGTGCCTTGCAGCGTTTTGCTTAAACACTGGGAAACATCTCAGATTATACGTGTTCCACCCAGCCATTGTGGTACGGTAAATTTCATTTTTATTTTTAATGACTATGTATATTCTAATTAACTACCGGGTTCTAATTTCATTAGCAATCAGAAAGTATTTCTGTCCTTCCACCTACTACAGAGACAATATCTTCCAGAAACTGTATGCAATGTTTGTATTGCTGTTTAACCACTTACAGAGTAAGTTCTTCCTATTTTCTATAGTGCTCAAAGGCAACTACGAGCGCAATTAATTGGTCCCCTACGATGCTGGCTACATACAGACTGATGAACACCATAAGGATAATTTCATCAGATGCAGCCGCATGACTCAGAATTTCAAGCACTTTCCATCTCTCTGAATGTTCTCATAAAGCTCTTTTCAACTTAATTCCTCTTTCTGACTCCAGTGCTGTTCCTACCCCTCTTCTCCCTTCCCGTGAGGCGGCTTTCATGCAAGCCATGCTTAGTGCAAGAGCCGGGTCTGCTCCCAATAGGGAGGCCTCGGGACTCGCCTCTATGGCCAACCCATTAACCCAACCTTGCCACTCCACTGTAGCTACTTTGGGGGGTAGGTAACTACTTTAGGGACAAGCTTTAAGCACCTCAAGCAGTGATGCAGCAGCACCCACTAGTAAAAGCTGGTGTAAAACAGCAGTGGCTCCAGACCCACGGCTTCTTTGGCTAAATAAAAACACCATGACCACGCTCAGCAATGACAAGGGGAAGAGGACTGCCATTTTGTAGCTGGACTCATCAGGAAGGGGCCCGCATTACACATACAGCTGCTTATGCCTGCTGTAAAGGATAATTTTGCTGTATTAACTCCATAAATTTGATAGAGCCAGCAAGGCTTCCACTGCATAATAGCTTAATTTTTCACTCTAATAATAACTGGCTGCCAGTTGAAATGAATGGGAGCAAAAACAAACATTTCTGTTCCCTGCCATGATCCATGACAGACACACAGTTTAGGAGGCCCTAGGGCAGGGTATTCCAAGGTTCTCCCCTGCTTGCAGCAAAAGCACCATGGAGGAGCCTGAACTGCAGCGGAACCCTTGGCCCGCAATCCTGTCCCGCACAAGAGGGGACAAAACCACGTTTCCCTGGGAATACACCGGGMGAAGCAACAACCTGATCATTGCAGCTCATTAGGAGCATCCTTTTTTATTTTGTGGAGTGCAATGTGAGAGCATGTATGCTCTGGAAAAATTAAAAAGCCCCAGTGCTTGAGGCTTGGCAGATTTCAGTGAAAATGGGGCTGCACAGTTCAGCGYCAACAAGTCACTCAGGCTCTGAGTATTGATTTATCTACTGAATGAAAATGAATCACCTCCACAGCTACCACCTTGTGCTGGTGCCTCGGCCCAACGGAGCCCCTTCTTCAAGCACCACGAGCGCCCTAAAACCGGCATGTGATGGTGCTGCCTTGGAGGGGGGAAAACTCACTCCAAGGGACAGGCACTTGTGTTCCCGCTTTTGCAAAAAATACTGCGGACAGAAAGGGATTTTGTGCCTGTTTAGGATCCCCTCTCTTTTTCTTTACCTGTTTTGGGAAAGCCACGGGGGGATTTTTCTCAGAAAAGTGTAGAAGAAACTTGCCCACACGCCAGGAAAGCAGCTGATTGCTGTTAGTGGGGATAGGAAAGAGGAGAGGCATGCGAGGATGTGGGGAAATTCCCTCACTACGTGTTCGGCGTTTGGGACCCACCAGCAGCTCATTAGAGAGCTCCTTAGAGAAGTCAGGAGTCGTGTTAGTGTCCGAGAGGCTCTTTTACTTGATACAAGTGAAAAGAGCATATCGTCAAAACCCAGGGAGCTCAAAAACAGATGGTAAGACACTGCTGATGGAGACCTGGACATAGGTGGTAAGGTTTGACCAACCGCTGCGAAGCATAAATAAAAGAAAGGAAATTCACAAAGTGAGAAATAAAAGGAAGAATCCCGAGCTGGGCGCCGGGGAGACGTCCTTCCTTCCCAAAAGGCCCTGGTGCAACCGGGAGCACGGACAGGAACCCGCGGGATGGGGCGAGTGCAGGAGGAGCTCGTCTCTTTGACTCCCACAACAGCAAGACGTATTTGATGGAAGACGTAAAACAAGAGGGACTTCACACAGCACAGGCAATCCAGGCTCCTCTGTCCCCCTGTGGCTGCACGCGCTCAATCTCGGGGTGTTTCACCATAAATAAGGTCCTGGTAGGGCACCATAGGGCTTTAAAAGTGGCTTTGCAGAGAAGAGCTGCAGTGCTGCCCTTGGCAGGGGCTGCGGGGAGGGAGGCGGTTGGAGCACGGCCTATCCCTCCCCACCGACACCAAGTTAAACAGGTCCACGGTGACAGCCAGGTCCATTTTAGCAGCCAGCTGGGCCACATGAGGGTGCCGGCCCGTGTCTGAAGGTATCCTGTCTTGCTAGACACGTGCAAGGGCAAGAAGGGGAAATACATGGGACAACGTGTCTTTCTGAAGAGGGATTTCGACCTCAGGGCTCCTACTGCAGTGCACAGTGAGGTCCGCAGGGCGCTGCTGGCGTTCCGATTGCCGCTGGGCTCATGTCAGCTTGGATTAAAACAGAACCCCTGATCCAGATCCCACTGCCAAGGGACGAGCCATGAGCGCTTCCCCTCGGACATCCATCTCCCGCCGTGCTCCTCTGATGGCCCTGGCACAGACGGGCATGTTTGCTTCTGCGGGAAGAGCCAAACAAAAGCTCTTTGCCCTGGTCAGAAAGCCGGGAAAAAACCCCTGCAATACTAAACAAATATCATACATAGCCATTGCATCCATGACCCATGGCCACGGCAGCTTTTTGAYGGGAAAAAATTCCACTTTTTTTTTTTTTCTGTCATTTGTGCAGAACACGTAAAATGCTGATTGTGAAACATTAATAGCATTAACCTCAAAATGGTCCTCACGTCTTTGTCTTGCAGAAGAGGAGCCTTTTCCTAGGTCCGTGTCTTAATTTTATGCAGAAGTGCAGGGATGCTGAAGTAATATTCCCAYGCCGGCGGGTGCTTCCATATGCCGGCTCTTCTCCTTCTGCACGTGCCCCCGTCTCAGGTAGCAAGCGCTGAGAAGGCAAGCTGCATGCTGCCTATACGTGCATACACATCTGAATGTTTGCATGTCTGTCTCCAAGCCAGGCACCCCGGCCTGTGAGCTAGGCCTGAGGAGAACCCAAAGTCACAGCCATGCAGATCTCTTTGCAGCAACAGCAGTAATGAACTCAGCTTTGCCAGGAAACTCTGCTGAGCTCGCGTTAGCTCCGGTGCTCCCGCTACCTGACGTTGCAGAGACCAAGTCCCACTCGTGTTGGTCGCCCTTTTGCTCCTTCCCCATCCTGCTCCCACCCAGCAGCAGCAAGAAGGCGCGGGAGATCTCCAGATTCCTATGAGGAACCTCATTACTCCTCCTTTCTCTCTTTCTGGAATTAAAATTGTTTAAATTAGTTCAATATGTCTTGAGCCTCTTTGGCATGCTGCTGTCCATCTGACTCCCTTCCAAATTGAAGTGCATACATAAAAAAAAAAATTGAATCACTCCACTGATTTTAAATCACTCTTCAATGTGCAAAGTAATTTAAAATTACTGGAGTGCTTCCAATTTTTATTAGTCCTTGGGTTTGGAAGTGATCGAGGTTCTTCTGGGCATGTGCAGTGCGCTGTGACTTAAAATTATTACGTCCCTACCTACTTTTAAAAAAAAAACAACACAAAAACCAGGTTTCAGTTTCAGTGGAAGCCACTGAGGGGGGTCTATGGAACAATTTTTAAGAGGTAAATGGGGGGTAACATAATTTCAGGAGGCATCAATCTGGAAAAAACTTTCTCAGTTGTAAGAAAAATCAAGAAACACTGTGAAATATTCCAACTGTTCTACATGCAGCCCAGGCTCCCATCTTAATTACTACAGCACTTTTGCATTTAATTACTTTCGGCGTACCTAATTGCTCTAAATTTAGCAATTTCCCCCAAAATCAATAGGAGGACAGAACCAAAGGGGCTGACCTTAAACGTCTCGGGCGCTCAGCGACATGATTAATCTGTGTGCACTACACTGGTGGGTTTGGGCCTGATGCCCCTGCTGAGGCGTGTGAGCAGCGCCGGGACGCGGACGCCGCTCCCTGCTCCCGTGGGCAGACCTTGGAGCCACGTGCGAGCCGTGCCGCGGGACGCAGCGCTGCCTCCGTCCCACGCCTGCCGACGCGACCACGTCACCGCCTCCCCTCTCGGCTCTTTGAGCGCACGGGAGCACCGCGAGCAGTCGTTTAAGCCGAGCGTCTTCCCGTTCTCTGCCATCGCTGCTGTACAGTGAGGAACAAACGAAACCAGAAAAACCCCGTGACGAGTCAGTACGGAGCCCGGCGGCTGCTTTTGGGAGCGCATGACTCGCGCTCATGATCAACACCCTAGGAAGGAAGCGCAGGGTCTACTTGGCCACGCAGATTTAATATTTGATCCATCCATCCATCCACATATACCTGACTATATCCTGCCCTTGTAATGGGAATGGACTCAATGATCTAATAGATCTTTTCCATTTCTAGCTACTATTATCCTATTATTAAAAGTAATGAGTCTCTAATCTAACAAGTGAACTAATCAATAAGAAACCGAGTTGGTTTTTCAAAATTGCTTTAATTTTAAAAATACAGCGTGTCCGTTCTCCGCTTCCTGCTTTTGACTATGATAATAAAACTTTCAGTACGGCTAATGTAGTTTAGCTAAACAAATTAGACAACTGCCCCATTTAGGGGGAAGAGAAAGTTTCCATTAGCCATTCGGATGTTCTTTGCCTGGTTGGCTAACAATTTTTGCGAGGCAGACAGCGCAAGACAAACCATTTTAAACTGGCTCTAGTGCCAGAAGATGATGCTCTCCTCGAAAACTACAGAAAGCGTAAGCATGGCCACGGTTTGTTGCCTTCTGTTAATTACAATGTTCTTCTAAGTGCACAACAAATTAGCCCAGGACAGCGTCTTTCGATGCAAGCCCTGCACACCTTTCAGGCTAGCAGAAGAAACCTTCAAGGTTTCCATGAAACAGCTCCAGAGTTTAAGGAAGGTGCAGTAGCCTCCAGAATATTTTATGCTTATGTACTGGGATTATGCTGGAGAACAAGTCTATGTTTTTTTTTTTTTCCTAAACAATTCAAAATAAAATGCGCTGTTGAAAAAAAAATAACCTAAAGGGAGACAAATTCCAACGTCTGGCTGGGGTACCATGCTCTGGGCAGTGAAAGATCACCACCCATTTAGCACAGCTCAGACATAAACGTGCTGCTTGGATCCGCGCAGCGAAGGGCAGGCTGGCTGCTCGGGCGGTCCCTTTCATCAGCAGAGATTTGGGGCTGTATCGGAAAAAGAGCTAAAATGAAATAAAGGTCATTTAAACCACGCAGTCAGTGGCAACAGCTTCTTCCTTGACCACCGCTCTGCCAACCCAAGGAGAAACGTTAAAATGTCGACAGTTGTAGAACTTCCAGGAAGACCCTTAATTAAGACCTACGGTACCGAGAAGGGTTAATATTGTTTGAAAGTAAAAGCTCTCATTCCAATAACAAGACCTCTCTCTGTGCACTGCTGGGTCAGCGTGGTAATTAAGAAAATTGCCTTTAGTGCGCTTGTTTGGTAATGCTATTATCATCTTTTTTCATCTTTTAACAAGAGTAAACTACTTGAAGATGTCCCCATTTACTCTTCTTGCTTCTAGTAACCCATGAACCCATCAAGTCCATACCATGCTAGCATTTAATGGCCTAAATGAGTTGYTTTATCATCTGGTTCACCCTGAAGTCTTTTACATATTTTTCTCGACCTCTGACCCCCCGACTATTATTTTGACAGCTATCATTAATGCTGTGTCCTGGGCAATCACACGTTGACTAAGACGGATGGCCAAATGGCCAAGGAGTTGRACGGGAAACACACCCACTTTCATCTTCCTCACGATTAAAGCAAAGCCATGCAAAGCTAAACCATGCGACGAGCCCCATGGAAGCCAGGGACAACACAAGCCACTGTTTTAGTAAATAGGGCTGAACAGAGAGAGCAAAAGGGAAAGAAAAACACCCCACCTAATATCAAATGAACCAGCTGCACAGAGCAGACACCTGGAACTTCAGCACTCTGCTACGCTATGGCTGTTCAGCTCGGACCTTTGATGAATCAAGAGGCGGTTGGACCGAAAATGATTTATATGAGTCAGTTAAAGCACAGATTCGGCAGTAAACTCCCCTCAGAAAGGAAAACCACAAAATCAAAAACCTACACAAAGAACATGGGTATGCGGAAAGGGCAAGGTTAATGGGAAAGACGGTTGGATACAACCTAGTGCACTTCCAATCAGCGCGCCCACTTCAAAGGCCAGCAGGGCCCTTCTGAGGGCCCCTGCAGCAGCACGGCCCACGGTCCCAACCGCTGTGGGGCCACCTCCAGTCGCGCACCGCGTGCGACTCGGCTCCGCTTGAACACAACCTCAACAGCGGCGCCAAGGGGGCTCCGCTCAGTCCCCCGTGCTTAAAAGGAGATTCGAGAGTGGAAGGAGACGCTGGCATCGGACAGCATGTTGGACAAGGCGGCACGCGGGGCGTTTCACATGGTCAGGGCAATAGGAGCTGGGGTAATGGAGGGCTCTCTAGTGGCAAGTAGCAGCAAAAAATGGTGATTTCGGAGTCTCACGAAGTATTAGACAGAGACCAGTGTTTTGGGTTTTTTTTTAAAAAAAAGCTAAGCAAGCTAAACCACAGGAGAAGGAGAGCAGCCACAGGAGAGAACCATAGCCAGAACAGCGTCAGGGAAAGCTCTGCTGCTTGGTCTTCAACACCAACGGCCCTCGTTGACGGAGAGCCAAAATCCTGCCGCTCGCTGACGGACCTGACGCTTGACCCCTCTTACTCATTAGGGCTGGAATCTGGAAACTACCGCCCTTATTTGCTTTAAGCGGCATTCTTCAGGGCCATAACAATTTTTGCAATTGTTTTACGAGCAGGACTTTTCCTCTGCACAGGCCAGATGAGCATAAAGGGAGCAGAAGGAGCGCAGGTGCCACGGGCAGAGGCAAGGCAACCTCAACACGACCTCGCTCTCACTCTGCTTCCCATGTGCCTTTGGAAGAGCYGCTCCCCAAGGCGCGCTCCCGGGCAGCTCTCGGTTATGACTGGACATAACTGAGAACTTCACGCGTGCCCCATGTCTCCTTGGTGCACTAGCCCTTCTCTCCATCCTCATGGACACCTGCACTCAAAAGGCAATCGAAACAAGAAGCACCTTTTCACTCGCACACATCAGCACAGACACGCATAAAGCAGCCTGTGTGCTTGGCAATTTGCAGGAAAAGTTTCAAAGAATAATTGATTTCAGAGTGAGAACTTTACATAAAGACCTATCTCAAGCTCCAGGATCACACCCGGATCTTAAAACAACCCGTTAAAAAGAGAAGAGAAAAAACCCCCCAACATTTTACATTTAATGATAGCCCTACACTCAAATATAAATCCGTACAGCTACAGAGGCTAGGGAAGGGTTTTCCTGATGAATGCCRTGATTCTGCAGCACACCTGGCCAAGCCAGGCAGAGCCGAACGGCACGGTGTTGTCTTCTTGTATACACTGTGGATTGAGTTAGGCAGTTCTTAGCTATCTTACAGAATATTCAAGCTGTCTTGCACCATACCCAGGACTACCAGGTCATTCGCTTTTTTTTCCCCCTCAGTTCTTCCCTGGGCATTTCTTTCCTCTCTTCCTCTCTTTATCCAATAATAAACTCGCTATACATAAAGAAGTGGGGATTCTAAGAAGTCCTGCTTCTGAAGTCATCCATTTCAGCCAGAAACACTGCCCAAAACACTAATGCTATTCATGATATTGAGTGACTCTAAGAGCTTTATTGTGGCTTGCATATCATGGCAGAGGAGTAACGGCCTCACGTGTCTTACTTGATGAGCTACTGCGTTTGCTAGAAGATAAATCAAGAGCTAGGACTTGGTGGCTCTCCTCCATATTAACTCTCCATCACTTGGTGGCTCTCCTCCATATTAACTCTCTAGGACTTGGTGGCTCTCTCTCTTTCGCACGTTAACTCTCCATCACTTGGTGGCTCTCCCTCTTTCCCACGTGGCTCTTTCTGGGCCCTTCTGCAACGGCAAGCAAACGGGGGCCCTTTATAAAGCGCTGATGACATTTAGGTGATTTACTTTCAAACTTCACTGAACCTCCTTCTTCCCTGTTCATCTCCTTTGGACGAAGCCTTCAAGGACCCTACAAACGGTCCCTGACTTTCCCTGGCTCTCCACAAGCCTCCACAGACAGCAGCTATTTTCACTGCCGATCAGAGCTGATGGATTTCAGAGATGAGCAACTATAGGGCCCAGCCCCTGCATCTTGACAAGGCATTTCTAGAACATTTCTGTTCTGCCATGCAAACACCACCAGGAACATTCCTGCAAACAACCGCACTGTCTTGTTCATACTAAAGTATTCCAAACACCAACATTTGGAATCACTCACACTTCACTGATGGCAAAATATATGGAAGTTTTATGTGCTATACAATGATATTTAACTTAATGTGTACTAATATGTGTCTCAGGACCTACGTGAGTGAGCTTACCTTAAGTTATACGGGTTTTTCTCCAGTAAATCATGTCCTGTCAGGTGAGAGAAGCTGCGAGCTTCAGCCCAATGCTAATTAAGTCCACCTGGTTATTAATTGACCTGCACACACGGGCTGTGAGCTGCTGCAGGGCTCCACGCACTGCACCTCCACTCACAAGCACGAGGGTCTAAATTAGCTGTTTTACTAGGCAGGGACCAGACACAAAAAGAAACAGATTTTGGCCAGTTTGAAGCACMGAAGGGCTCGGCTTGTCCCAAATTTGCTGCGTGTAAATCTAATAGACACAGTGGTTGTGCACACTAAGGAAGAGCCTAATGCTACGAATATTTGTGCAGTTCCATTGCACATCCCACCAGGACACTGGCTTTATGAGCCCGGGAAACAACTCAGTTTAATCATATAAAACTCAGGTGACCTTTGGGCTGTATTCCGAGTGGATACTGAAGACTGAAATCAAATTTCTTTAAATCAACAATAACAGCAATTCATACTGCAGGAGCACCTGCCCTTCCTGACCAAAGAGTACTCAGACAAAAAGCTGGCTATAATCAGCCACTGGCAAATAGGAGCTCTCCTAATTTATTAATCTAATTGCACTCCCTTTATTTATTAAACTAATTGCATTGCTTCCTCAAGGGGAATTATATTCCACCATTTCTCCTTAACCTGTGTCCTAGGCAGAATCCTTAGCATTTTATTTCAGTGATTGAAAAAATCTTTTTGGTTTAGTCTAACCCTATAATAAAGTACCACCGTAAACAAGGCATTGTGATTTCTAAGTCATAAAAAACCCAGCAGGTGAATAGAAAGAGGATGTGATAGCTCTGAAAATAAAGTTTGCACCGCTTCCCCAAAACTCCTAAATTATTGGCAGCTCCTGGCAGACTTCACAAGTAAATTTCCTACTGGATCAGCACATCATGAAATGCTTTACAGGAGGAGAAAGGAGAAGGCTTTAATGTAGGCAAGATTTTAAGAAAACATTTTGGAAATAAAGGAACCCTCCAGAGCAACCGTAATTCAGTAAATCAAACATCAACATCAAGGACATAGTAACGGGCCAGACTGAACACACATTGTGCTGTAACCAAGAGAAAACCCACGGTGCCAGAGGGAAGGGAAAGCGCAGGCGGTTTTCTGGGTACTCTGCATTTTCAAAAAGGCTGCACTCCACCTCCTGATGCAGAGCAACCAGCCACCCTGCCTGCGGGCACCACATCGCGGGCACCTCACCCGGCCTGGCCCTCTAACAGGGACGCGAGGCCCCGTAAACCTGGGACACACGTGAAACTTGTGGGGCAGGTTAAACCGTGCGCCCCTCCGCTGCACGTAGGTATCGCTCGATTCTGAAGCTTCTGCTTTGGTTTTCTTTTTCCAGTTTCATATTTCTGCTAGTCTATATAAAAAAGCGAGGACAGCAATGTATTATCCTTTGCAATAAACTGGCAAAGCATTAATCAGCTTCCAAGCTGAGTGCAGAAATGCACAGCTGGATGAAAAGTAAATGATGTTAGCAACAGTTTTTTCGAGACGACATCAGGAATAGACTGCATGGGGGAAATAAAGCCCACGGGAGGAGCAGGGCTAGATGGATTTAGATGGCTAGATCCTACGTGGCATACAGGAAACATCCTCTCTGCCACTGCAACTGAAGCAAACGTGGGAAGATGGAGCTCTAGCAAGGGTAACATAGTCCCTTATATCTAATCCCTTTAGATCTGAATAGCAAGCTATGTTCCCTGCAGATGTGGGACTGATGAATGTTCAAACCCTGAATTTCACTACATATTCTAAACAGCTTTAGTGTGGGTCCTTGGACAACACAGACTGATGCCACAGAGAGAGACCAAGAAGGACAGAGGAAGCAAATGGGAGCAGAGGACTGCCAGGCTAAACTAAAAAGCAAACACCAGAATAATGGGGTGAAATTAAGCAGGGGAAAGGGCGAAAGTAGAGTGTGGAGAAGAGTCCCACCCGTACAACATAATGGAGCGGGAGACTTGCTGGCAAGAAAGGCGACCACATTCTCTGAGGTTCGTTTCCAGCTGAGGGCCCAGGAGGGGGGAGTGTTTCAGGACGTGCTGCTGACCGTCCCGCCTCCAAGGGGACACATCTGCTGTGCGTCCTGCTGCTTGGATTCTCTTCCCACAGGGCACCAAGCTCTGCAGGTCATGTTCTCTGTACTGCAGATTAAGATATTTTCAAACTCCTATGTTAAACTCCTAACTTTATTCTCCCAAGTCAGGCGTGCAACTTTTGACAACAACAACAGTTTTACAGGCTCATTATAAGCACTCTTCGCTGCGAACAACACTGCCAGCATGAGCTCCTGTAACACGGGAAGCAGAAGGTGCCCCCGCGCTGGTCCCGTGCGCCCAGCACCGGGCACGATGCAGACACGGAGCAGCAGGGACAGCTCCTCCTCCTCCTCCTCCTCCAGCTACACCGTCCAGCTCCTGCTCGACGCCAGTGTGAACCCACGCGGCGTGGGGCGGGTTCTCCCTTCTCGCCCTGCGGACACGGTGCAGCAGGAGCCCAGCACACTGTGAGGAGCTCYTCATGCCTCACAAGCTCCTTGCTCCCAGGGTTACCGTGTGAATAGGCGGTAACATCAGCTGTGGAAGAATTATGAGATAAACTAGGCTGAACATTAATTCTGTCTGTGCTGGAGGCATCCCTTTCAATTACTCCTCTTTTGCAGCTCCCTCCTCCTTACCTACAGCTTTTTCTGGTGGCGCCACCTCTTCCAGTTGGAAATCCTTCTGTGGTTACACTCTCTCCTTACAAAACAAGGCAAGGGAGCTGAAGCTGTGAATGTCTTTGTACAGGCAGTTTAAGACTGCTGTTCCTCTTCTTGACTAATGCTCATGTAGCAGGCATTGCAAATAGCTAGACAAATATTGCCATGGTCAATAAAGACAAAGGAAAAAAAAAAAGAAACCTATCGTTTTGCTGATGGATGCTTCCTCCAGAAGATGCCAGCTGGCTCCTCTAGATGCTTGGAACAACTAGCTGACTGTAGCTGGCTCTTTTCCTCGCTGGTATTGCTTTGACAAGCCTGAACGTTACTTGCATACTGGCTACGCTTGGCTCATCGCTCTGCCTGTCGCCTTGGAACTGGGGGCATTTTGCTTTGTGTATCAGCTGTTTCTTGGTGCTCTCATGAGGCAGCATGGGGCTTCCTCATCCTGATGCTTTATCAACATCATCTTCATCAGCTGTTTGCCACCACAGGCTCTTTCCATCACAAACCTTGGATACTTTGGTCCAATCCTTCACGAAGCAAATAATGAGACCCGTTCCCCATCCTTCTTTCCTTCCTCCGTTTCCATCCCCCTGCCCGCCTGCCGTCCTAGTGGCATTCTGCACCTGCGACATCAGCTCCACGGATGTGCCGAGCTCAGGGACAGGGTCCACTCCCTGGAATATGCTCTGCAAATCATCAATTTAAATGCACAAACCCCAGCAAGGCAATTTGCTGCCCACAGCACTAGTACAGCACACGTCGGGGAAAGCAATGGTCCTTCTCCACCCTGAAGAGCAAGGCGAGCCTATTTAAGAGCACATTAGTTTATTCACAGCTCACAACAGAATGGCAAAAGGCATTCCTCAACTTCTGGTGTTTCTGAGTGATCACAGCTTCAGCCAACAAGGGATCTGTGAGGATCTCGGAGGTGTCAGACCAACTGTCTGTCTGTTTTAGCAAAAATATTTGACGCTCTACAAGGAAAATGTTGGCAAACGTCACTTATCTTTTCTACAAATACATATTTTATGTTTATTTCAACCAAAATCACTATCTCCTAAATTATTTTACCTTATACGTGAGTAAACCGACCAATACAGAGGGTACCGAGAAGGCAGCTCCTTGCCAAGTCAGAAGGTGAGCCAGCACGTCTGCAAACACATTAGCTCCTGCTCCAGCTCCTAGATCAGTCCTTCCCCATCATTTACCTTCTCCTTGTTTTCCTTCTGCTTCCTTATTGCTCCGTGCTCAGAAGGAAAAGTGGAAAGGAAGCTGAAAGATATGAGACTCCCAAGGAAAGTCATTTATTTTACAAAACAATCCCGAAAAGACTGGCTAAACATTCTCACGCTTTACTTAAACAACAGAACACGTTGCCTCCACTCACGGGGTCCCAAGTGGCCCCAGATAAAGTCCTCAAAATAACTGAGAAAGTAAAAACGAGGTTGGTGGCAACAAACGCATGAGCTGCCAGCCTGGCGAGTCAGCCCGGTCACGCGTTAGGGTGGCCACGGAGCCCAGCTCTGCCTCGGGCTCGTGCCACAAGCCGCCCTCTGACAGCCCCKTGGGGATCTCCTTTCCCCGCTGACCGACTGGCTCTGGTTTCCACGTCTGCAAGAACAGGGCGACCAGAAGTGCAAAATTCACYGGTCTGAGAGTGCCCGACTAAAGCTGCTTCAAAGGGCGGTGGTGAAGTGTGTTTGGGAGCCCGAGGGCAGGTCCCCGGGCCCTGCTGGCTCCCTCGGTTTAGGTGTTGCTAACAGCTCCAACCTGCTTCCCCATTACACCCCTTTTATTTCCTTATTCGCTCCCACTCAATAAAACATTAGGATTATAGAGGGAAGAGAGACGCTGCTTCAGCTGACTCCTTGTGGTCCTGTATTGTGATTCGCTCCATCCAACTTTATGCTCCTAATTTAGACATGACGTTTTATTCAAACACTTCCTAGCTATTCCTTGCCCGGCTCCCTAAGGAAACAACGTACTGCGACTACGCTCAGAACTAAAGACCTACATCCAAGCAGAACAATTCCAGGCTCCAACTCCTTCTCGGAGGCCGAACTCCTCTTTAAGGTGAGAGTTAGAAACCTAAATACTAGATTGAAACAGGACTTCAGCGCTGCATCCCTTGAGCAACGGCTCAATCAGCAACGTGTTGTGGGTCTGTATGCAAAGGGCAGCTCACACAAAACAAGGCACCGAGKCAGGGAACAGCAGCTCAACAGCCACCAAATTCAACTTAGTCTGTGTTTCCCAACATGCCAACTRCTGGGATGTGGCTGTCCTTGGCAAACACCCGCGTTCCTGAGGAATACCCGGCACACACCTGGACAGCTCTGATTGCACGGGACTATCCGACTGYTCCCAGCAGGTATCCCTGCCATCGACGGCGAGGTGCGCAAGCATCCGTCAGGCTCCGAAGGAGCGGCCTGCCTCCTGCACTGCTTGTGTGTGTGTTCCCAATCGGAWATCCTGCCCGGCTCTCAGCTGCAAACACAAGAACGGGGTCATCTGTTAGCTGCCTGTCGTGCAATGCCTACRTTTGGTTCGGCTGCCCTGCTATTTGGCACGCGGCGCACTCTGGGTTAGGCCAAGGACGATTTGATCTGTCTAGGACTTACCACCGTCCACACAATATTTAAAACCAAAGGCACTGCTGCTAGGGCAAGGTCGGAGAGCTCTTCGGAGGGCCTGTATCCCCAGCAGGCCTCCCGGCTCCGCGTTGCTTCGCAAATCAGATGCTAGATATATTTTGATTAGTTTGTACTTTAATGGATCATGTACAAAGAGCCCACCCTTCACATCACAGCCATTTATTTTTGCTTCGGCCTGATGGAAAAACCAGGTAGAGGGTTGTGTGCGGGCGTGCGCGTGCCAGGCRGTGCATGTGTGCTGATTGAAAAGTGATGGATTATTTTCATGTGGTAAGAAACACAATGTTTTCTTTAGCACAGCAGGATATTCTGTTTGCAAGGTCTAACAGTGAAATATTATGCATATCTGCGGCTGGCCTGCTGCCAAAAGCCAAACAGCAAAAATCAGACGAGGTTTCGAATCTGAATCTTGAAACAGCAGTACAGCCCTACAAAGCAACTAATGAGCCATTCAAAACAGAAAAGCATTTGTACTAATATATGATTGCTGTCATATATGTCAGCATTTAGCAAAATAGTAAATAATTATTCATTTAAATGTTACCTTGAACCTCCATTTAAGATATAAATATATTTTCAATGTCCTCCACCTCTGTGCTGATACAGATTAGTTTGCTTTGGGCCGTGATAAACAAAGTGAGATGTTCACCAAGCTCCGAGCAGCAATCACTAAAGCAGCAGGTTCAATTAAAGCCAACAAATGGGGGGACCTGGGCGTAATCCATAGGGAATGCTTTCAAACAGCAACCGTTCCGGCCCCAAAATCAAGGCTCCTGCAAATGATAGGTTGCAGTTTTCCTCTGGCAGAAGATATTGTTATTAGGAATTTGCTGCCTAAGTTTCCACTAAGGACTGTCATTGTCGTATTTTGATGCACAGAAGTTGACTGGCAGGTCTTTTCAAAGCCTTTCTCGTGTTTTTTCCAAACATAACTAGCATATAAAAAGACCCATAATACGTATTATGGGAAAGCAGCACAGTGATATAAAAGACTCCCATTCGAAGAGCAGACGGAAGATGGTAGTTATTATTAATTTAGGAAAACAAGAGGGCTACCCAGCATTTCAGCAACGTGGCGAGTCGCGTGCTATTGAGGGAAAGAGGATTTCATAATTGGATTTCAGAGTAATTTGGGAGCCGAGATACGCTGTAATGGTTGCACATTAGCGGGSGAGGCGCAGCGGGAAGGCCGGCGCRGGGGTCCGGCGTGCGCAGGGACGGTGAGCGGGGCCCTGCTCCGCCGGTCCAAGAGGCAGCGCCAGGCCCATAGGCAGGGGCAAGGGAAGACCAAGGCRCGTTTCCCGCGGAGCTGCGAGGGCGGTTGAGGMRACGGGGGCAGTTTCCCGCGGCGCGSTGCACGCGCGGCGGGCAAGGCCCAGGGCAGGGCCGCGCGGCCGCCAGTGCTCGGCTACCCCCTGCTGGGCTGCGCGCCGCAGGCCACAGGGCGCCCGCGTGGGGACACGGCCGAGCACAGGGACACGGCCCCGCCATGGGGACACGCGGCCGAATCAGCCCCTAACGCCTGTGCTCCTTGAGGGTCCCTGGTACAGGGCGGTGGTGCTGCCAATGAGCACTGTCCCRAGGGGCCGGGGCGCCCGTGGCGCTCGGGGGTCTCCCCGGCCRCGATTCAGTGTCTCTGCCCGCAGCCTCTGCGGGGCTCCTCCTCTGCCTGTCCCAGCGCTCCCGTGGACAGCTCCCGTGGGAAGGCCCCGGTCGTCCAGGCAGCGCATCCGGGGCGCGCGGAAGGAGAAGGAGCTAGGGCGAAACCTGCCTGCTTTGGGCAAGGCGGCCGGCCCGTGTATTTTAGCCASCCGGGTCTCCACACGCGGTAACGGAGTGCCCGGCACCAGGAGCACCAGCCAGGGCAGGTCTGCACGCCAGCAGTGTTTGCTCCCTGCACCGCACGGACGTGTCCCGGCGAGGCGGGGCAGGCGCCGCGGCGGCTTCCAGTAAGCGGCAGGACTCGCGGTGTGTCCTTTGTGATTCACCTCTGGCTCCAACAGCTGGCGGGGATTTTCCGCATTCAAATCCCGCGATTTGTACACACAGTCACTCCAGGGAAATAAAACCCTTTGCAATTCAGCGTGTCCCAGCGGAACCAGCTGCCCCGCAGGACGCAGGAGTCGGCAGCAACTTTGCCTCACGGCGCCCGCTTAGCTCCTGGTTCGCAGGGCACGGAGTAGGCGAAAGAGTTTGGCAGAGAGGTGGAGGCTCTACCTACCTAGCGAAACGACGACGAGAAGAAATGCTATTTTACATACAGGCCGGTCGGCTCCTAGCACAGGTGCTGCTCGCAGCATTCCTTCGTTTCCCAGAAAACGGGATGCAGCAGATCTGTGGAATTGCGGCTCCCCTTCACCCCGGAGAGGGCAAACCTCCGGATGTGCCGGTGTGTTCAAGGTAGATGAGCAGGACCTAGAGCCAAGAGGAGTCCCGAGGGCCTCGCGGTTAACCCGCCCTGCGTCCCGGCCCCTCTGCCCTGCAGACACACAGCCCGGAGACGGGCTGTGTTAACACAACAGTTTGTCCTCGCGCAGCTTTAGCATAAATCAAACGCACGCAGACAACAGGCTGACCTTAATTAAAAGGTCACTCACATTATACCGGCCGCCCTTCCAGCAGGACGAGCCGCACCGTGTTGTTTCTGACAAGTTATTTGTTTAACTTGCTCCGAGAAAACTCCACTAGGATTCAGCCTGGAGGCCTGGCCAGGGTACCCGAGCAACAGTCTGCAGAGACTTTTTAGCTTCTTCCTCCCTTTTTTAAGATTTCTCTTTTTCCCTTTTTATAAAGTTAGGTACTTGCAATCCTTTAAGAAAAGCTTTTCTATTGACGTAGCAACAGAAGAGTACATTTTAACTTACAATTTTTCCATGAAGCAGATGTCTTTTCTTGTGAAAACTGGTGTATTTTTAGCCTTAGAGTGATCTCTGCTTTTATATGCCTAATTAAATTTTAGCAGTCCCTTGCTTAAATAAAGATTTATTAGCTGTTAAAATTGTAGCATAATTCTCCTGCCACCTACATGCTATTCTTTAACATATTTACAAGCAGCCTGCCTTATCCACTATAAAAAAAAGGGGATGATTTAATGTTGTTATGTTATTGGTGTCAATTACTAAAATTCGRCTCCACAATCGTGCTTTTTGAAGACACTCTTACTAAACTCCAGAACTGTCAAAACTCTCCAAGCAAGAGAGGCTGTGAATTCTGGAGCTCAAGCGCTTGAAATGGTAATTGAGGCTCATAGAGGCAATCAGGGGATCTGCAACATTGAAGCCCCCAAACTCTTATTTCTTCCCATCTCAAACTTACCCCATTGGCGGAGCGGTCCCTTGGCCAACAGGAGGAGTCTAAATAGCCCTACAAACACAGCCAGCTTCATGCACCTGAATAAAATGGCACTAAATGACTTCTTGAAGAATGAAGGAGCTGCTGCTGGGATATTTAGTCTATCAAAACACAAATAATTAATGGCTGAAAATACTTTTTGTTTAATAATTGCTGTTCTTCATTAGCGTGAACCAAGGGCACAGACTATCTGAGACAATAACATCTGCACCCCATATTTCATTATCACCAAACTTCACATTTCACACAAAAGCAGAGCTAGCAAAGCCTTACAGCTTTAATTAGTTTCTGCCGTAGCTGTGAAGGTCAGCCAATTATTGTGTGTGAAATTTCAATATGAAGCGGCTGGATTGAAGACCGCATCGCAACATTGTGAAACTCTGCAGCGCTGCAAATCCAGCACGAGAGCCTTTAAAAAAACCACAAAATAACACCGATTTAATCATCAGGTAGGCACAGCTGATTGGATAATTTAACATGTGTTATGGGGGGAAGGAGGTAATTTCTGATGGCATCTTGTACTTTGTGAGTTTTCTTTGTCTTGCTAGTGGCATCATCCAGGACAAAATACTTACAGTTGGGTCCTCATTTCTCCGAGGAAGCCCCCGTTTTGGGGAGATTCAGAGTCCTTCTTCCAAAAGAAAGAAAAAGCCCAATGAACTCAAGCAATATCTAAAGAGAGGCGTATGGGATGTACAGCGTGCCCTAAAAACCAGGTCTCCAAACCAAAAGGTGCTTTAGTTCAGCATCAAACTCCACAGCAGCTTTTGAAATCCCTGGGCCAAGTGGATTGGGTCTGGATTCAAATGACACCCAGATAATAAATTTTCCAGAGAAACCCAAACCCAGTTTCTGCTTAGTATGGCATGGGTGCTGACCCCCTCTGGAACAGCATACCCCAACACGCTGCTGTAGAGAAGCTGCAGGGAAAATCCAGGCACAATGTTTATTATTTAAGTTCAAAACCACCACGTGACTGATTTTCTTCCGCCTCTGGCATCCAATAAATAATCTCCTTAACTAAACTCACCTGAAAGAGAGACTGTGAAGTAGCTGGGAATTTATATTCTACTGTGCCTTCTCTGACAGGCCCAAACAAATCCATTTATGGAGAGAAAAAATAAAATAAAATTGTACTTGGTTTTAGTCGCCAGGGCAAGACTGATGCCACCTAACCGAGAGGCAGCGCCAGCTAGAGCTGCTTCCAGGAATAAGAGAAGAGAAGAAAAGAAGGAGAAGAGGAGGAGAAGGAGAAGGAGAAG
>PTEX01000311.1:685242-714279 GCA_003342815.1 Eudromia elegans
AGAAGGAGAAGAGGAGGAGAAGGAGAAGAGGAGGAGAAGGGGTGTCTCAGGCATCCAGGTCATCGCTAGAGGACAGAAAGGGAAGCTTCTGGCTGAGTGCTGGCTATGCAGGACCCGGAATACGAGGTGCTGATACGCGAACCCTGCAGCGCTCCGCGCAGTGACCGTGAGTCTCCATCGCGCTCCAGCCTCTGCCCGCCGTTTTCCCTCTTGTGGCTCTGGTTCCAACACCTCCCTCAAGCTGCCCTGCTCCAGAGCCCCGTGCGGGTACCACGGACACAGCTGAGGGAACGGCCAACGCGAGGTGCGCACAGGGAGCTCCGCGCACCGCGGGCCGTCGCAGGCGGAGACACCCGGGAAGGCCCCGTGGCCGAGCTCGTTCCAAAGGGAGCAGCTTGCACATTAATCCAATGAATAATTCCAGGCTGGGAGATAAAATATTTAAAGCGAGAAAAAGGCAAACTATCTTCTGAGTTTGCAGTTTTCAAGCCAGCCTTCAGAGCTCTCAAGCTCGCTATCATTTGCCAAGCAGGATCAACACGGAGAGCACGATTATAAAAAACATGAAAAATTGCACCACCAAACCAACCGGGAGCTCTGAACTTAGCAGGAATCGGAGCCAGCGGAGCTACTGAAATGTCAAGTGCAGCAACAGCCAGCGCCAGCCCTCCGAGGTGGCAGGATCTGGTGTTGGATGCAACTCATGTTCGCTGCGTCCCACAGGGAAAAGCCAGGCGCCGCTGTGGGGAAGCAGGAGAGGTCCCGTGGCCGCCCGCGGTCCCTGCCCGAGGTCACTGCCATGGYCCAGCTGCTCGTGCTCAGAGGCCCGCTGCAAACCTGGCACTGAAGCTTTGGGGCTGCTCAAGCATTTCCACAAATCCRAACACTTGGTCGAGTGGCTCTTGCTGAACCACAGTGCAGCAGCAGGAACTGCGCTGCTCGGAGCTAACACTGCACAACCAGCTGTGTTTTTAAAAACTCGGTCTTTAACGTTAGCTCAACACTTTCTTCAGCTACCAAAACAGGCCTAGTAACATCCCTGGGTTCCCACAGCAGCCCACTCCAATCACAGACCAACCCACGCGGCTCTTCACCGGCTGGTGTTAACAGGTGACTTGTTCAAGACCGTGCTCTTCACCCACTGCTTCTGCCACTTCATTCTGAGGATCCTTCCCAACGCCTGGGCACATATTCCTGAGGATTTCCTGCCTCTGGTTTATCCGTCAGACGTAACATTTCTTCCATTGGCAGGCGAAGCCACGAACAGCTCATCCTCCCTGCCTGGAAAGCAGGTACTAGCTCAGGATCTTTGAAGTGAAGAGAAGCTGCAGTCTTGTGAGGTCTCTGCAGGGTCCACTTTCTGAAGAGCGGCTGGTTGGTGCAAGTTGGAACGGGCGAACAGGATTTCATACGGCTTGCTCTGGAACGGCCAGGGTGGCACCGAGCACCCCAAGCCCCATGATGCCCCCRAAAGCAGTTTTATGGAGGCTGGAAGCATCGCCCTGCCCTGCTGGCCTCCTCAGCCTTGACCCCGGCCCTGACACAGGGAGGGCAAACGTCTATGGGCTCCTCCTCTTACACCACTCGCTGTAGAAAGAGTTGGCAAACCTTTCTGTGGCGCAGACAGGATCAGCAAYGCGAGCCAGGTGGGTGCTGCCTGCTCCAGGCTCCCATTCCCGGCGGGACGTGCCGGGTGCTTTACTCCCTTTYGCAGCAAGTCCTTTCCCTTGGATGCAGCAGCAGCAGACACGGGACGCAGCCAGCACGTTTCAGCTTCTCAGGTGCACGCAGCGAGGCCCTTGGTGTCTCTTGCTTTACTACTCCTCATTCCTGCTGTTGTGCTGGGCTGCRGCCACCCTGTCCCCAGACCAGGCCCTTCCGGGGGGCTGCAGGGAAACGCAGGAGCTGTTTTCCCTGCCCTTCTCCAGCCACCTCCCTGCATGTGACCCGGGCCACCCTCCAAGCGATCGGGCCAGCTCCGCACCAGTGCCATAGGAGCCCACAGGAAAGCTGTGCTGAGAGCAGAAGGGCCCTAATGAAGTGACCTTTCCTGAGACTTGACACCTGCTACCTCCTAAGCTCCTTACACACACAGCTTAATCCACCTGGAGGCCTTTTTGCTTGATGGAAGGTGATAAAAAAGCTGTTAGGCTGTAAGCTCTGTCTCGGATTCAAAGCGTGTCGGCTCCTTGGTAGTCTGAAGCTTAGGGCACACAGAGGGGGACAACATTCCTCAGTTCAGGTGGAGTTCTCAAGCTGCTTGTTAGGGACCAACGCCGCTCTGAGCGCCACCGCATTACCAGCATGGGAGCAGAGACGAGGCCGCTCGCAGGAGGCAGGACACGGTGACCTAACGGTGACTGGAAAGCCTCCCCAGCAGACAAGGGCGCAATCCAGCAGACTGGATTCTGGATACCTTAAAAGCAGACGCTCTGAAACACGCATCAATCTGTAAGTGCTGAAAACCAGCCCCCTCTCATTATAAACAATCCTCTCCGAGCCAACAAGGCGAGGACTTAAATCAAGAAGTTATGGGGGGGTGATTTTTACCCCGTCAGAAAGGGGGAAACGCAGAATAAAAGACAGGCTGCCCTACGGGCACGTGCCAGATGAAGGCCTGTGTCCGAAACACCCGCACTGCATCACGTAAGGCTGCAACACTCAAAGGAGCTGTGATCCTATCTAACATATTCTTTGACTGACGTGGAGAGTGAATGGAGGCATCCAACAGGATCCAARCCCGTTGTCACAAAGTAATGGCATCGTTACTTGCTGAAGATTGACCAAAACATGAGGGAAGGGGTGGGCAGGCTCAAGCACTGCCTCCCACCTCTGCGCTGAACGTGAGGGAACAGAACCAGGCCAGGGGACCTTCAGCAAGCAAGCTGCAGGTAAGAACCCCACGCTCCCTACAACAGGCAAGGGACCCCACGGCCTTCCCTTCGCCAGGCCCGCTGCACCGGCCAGCGCAGACACCACCGCTGCTGCTCCAGCTCCGTCCTTGGCTTATTTAGTTATTTTTAATGACCCTCCCCAAGGCCATTTACGAAAAGTTTTTGTCTTATGGCTTTTAATACAAAGTTTTTTTTTTACTTGACATCTTCTGACAATTTAATTAAATTACCTTTCCCTGCTGATTACATTCATTTTTACACTCTGTCTCTGTGCCAATTTTGATCCACTTAATTAGTTTTAACCCTACCCCGCACTGCTCACCTTCAGAAGTCACCCTATCACATAAACTCAGCTGTTTTTCTTACATAAACGATCTGAACAGAGAGGACCTTTAGGAAAAAAACACTTATTTTAGTTTCTGAATCATAACACAGAGCTATTTATCAAGTTCTAAGGATGACCTGCTGCAGTCACAAAGTATTTAATAGGATTCTGGCTTTCTCTTTTCGACTTGCACAAGACCTCCTTTTTAGTACCAAAGTAACTAAAAGCCAAGACCTACTAAGTGTGCACTAGGAACCATCACCAGCTGTTGCCCCTAAGCATCTATTTTAAAACTGCATCATGGATTTCTCCTCACCAAATAATACCTGGGAATGACGTTGCTCCCGAAACCCTGTTCAAATGCCACCGTTGCCTGCCTCTCGGACAGCAGCCATTGGGGCTGGGGACCCCTCTGAGCTACTCGTGGCAGCTCGGTGGAGATGGGGAATTTGGGAGCCGACTTTCAGCCCTGGTTCTGTGAGCTGCATGACCCACGGAGAGGAGCCGCTAGTCAGGCAGCCTGGGAGGAGCGGGAAAGGCGCCGGGACAGCCCCCAGTTCAGCGGCTCGCCGAGCAGAGCCCACGCCGAACCCTGAGCAGCGCTGTCTGCATCGCCAGCGCTACCGCACGCTGGTGACAAATGGGAAACGTTCTTTTTTATGGTCATCATCAACATTAATGCCTTAAGAATTAAAGTTGCAATGATGTCTGAAGTGGTTCCTGTTCTACTACAAACTCGGTTAGCGCGTTTTGAGATTGTTATTCGATGTCCATAAACTCAGAGGAATATTTTAAACAGCACAGTAAAAATGTACTTTATTTTTTTGCTGCCTTGTGGAAATGACAACCTGGTAGACTAATATTGGATAGCTGATTCATGGAGCGTGTGCCTTTTTTTTTTTTTTAACCCATGCATTCAAATGATTTCGCTGGTTTCAATCCTTAACTGAATGAAAGTGCAGCTGAAATTGAGGAAAAGAGTAACGAAACAACCAGGCATCTGCTATTACCCACGGTAATAAGAATTAGGGAAAAATCAACCATCGCTACCACTTCCTTTTAAACAGATCCTCAAGTTAGTCAAAGAAGATGGGCAAATCACTTCGCCTTCTCCCTTCAATAAAGATAACTGCACTGTAACGTCCTCCTTCTTTCTGGGAAATAGAACAGAACAAAACTCAATAAACAACCTTCAACACACGCCGCAGTTCAGAGCTGCTCTCTGCAGATTCAGGCCCCCTGCTCCTGCTTGGTGACGTTCACCTGCGGAACAGGAGACGCGTCCGAGCAGCTCCTGGCATTGCTCCCAGCCAGGGCACCAGAGCTTTTAATTCACGGGGAGACTGCAGAATTAGGGCAGACTCACTGCAGATTTTCCACCCAYGTCTGATTTGCTTCACCAACCGTCTGGAAGAAAGTCGGTGTCTTAGAAGGGTTTTAAACAGGATGAATCAGATAAGCCCAGTGCCGTGCCTCCCAAAAGTCAGGAATGATATTGGGTGAGCATAGAAATAAACAAGAAAGTAATGAAAATTAATCAGCGCAGGTTTATAAAGGGGCAAAAAAAGACAGGGTTTATCAACCAACCTACCACTAAGATGATAATTAGATTGATTTTACACAAATCTGTAATGTTTTGGAGTTACTCAAAAGCAAGTTAGATAAATACTTCACCATTTGAGGAAGTCCCACATTTCTGAACACGAAAGAGGTTTATCAGTGTAACCGACTCTAAACCAACAGCAAACAGGCACAACATGATGAAACAGTTGGTAGGAACAAGAAGACAAGACTAGCAGACAACAAAGGGAACACTTCAGCAAGGAAAATAACAGATTCCTCATCCTTTGAAACCTTTTAGAAGGAAAGATGTCCCTCCATTTCTCCTCTTGCACCCAGGAGGGATCATGGCGACGTTGTCCTGCTCTGCTGAGATTCCTATGGAAACTGAGGCACCTCGGCTGAGCGCCACTAGAAGCCCCCTCCCTGTCCCCTCCTCAGACAGCGGCGCACACGAGGCAAGCAGGATCCTATGGCTGAAGGTCAGGCAGGATGACTGCAGGCCTGCGTGTTATCCTTGTGGATCCAGAGCCGACAACAAATTCGATTGGCATTTTCCTCTTTTTCCAAATCACCTTTTCCTTTATGCACTTTCCCATTTATGAAATTTCTCTACCAACCTTAATGGGGATTTCGACCCAATGTATCTTGTGATAAACGCCATAATCATTCATTTGGAGGCTGTCCCATGTTCTCAAGACCAGAGATTTTTGGATCGCAGCCTTTTATTTCATTTTCGTTTGGCTTCTGTTCCTAAGCACTTTGCTTATTATCAAGTCCTTTTGTTGTGTGCACTCTGGATCCACTCTACTAATTGGCTTCACTGTAGGTCTATAATCCCTATCAAATTATCTCCTCCTGTAATTGAGCCTGCTACAACCATACTGCCTATGTAACCCCTCTTCAAGCCATGCTCTCACGGCTGTAATATCTATACCTACATCTTAACTTGTAATACCTCCCTGTACACTGTTTCCTCAGGCACACACATCTGAAGTCGGCCTGGAGGAAATATATACATATCATTTAAAAACTGAATACTTCCCAATAACTACAAAATGATYGACACAATGGTCAATATCTAATGGCAAAATTAAAAATCAGCCCTTTCAGCTAAGTCTGGAATGGTCAGGGATCTTCTGGAGGACAAGACAGAGCCACTCACCTGTGCATGCTCTAGACACCCAAGTTTCAGGTGGCTTACATCAGGTAATACAAATATACCCAAGAACCCCAAAATTGCCCAAGAGTTCTACACTAATGTTGTTACGCAGAACAGACACTCGGTTGCCAGGAATGATGAAAAATGAGAATAACCTATAGGTGGAGTTTTAGGAAGCACATTAGTGAAAACTATTCACCTCTAGTATTTAGAATTTCTTCTATCTTTTGGTTAATCTGTTCCGAAGGTTTACTGGAACCATTCTTGGAGTATCAGGTTAGCACATAGGCTTAATTACATACAGAAAAACGCCTTACTTGTGATTGACGAGGCCTAGCAAGCACAAGCTGCATTTTAAGGTAAGAATTTCCTCTATAGAAAAGTTCCTCAGAATTTTTTTTTTTTTTTAAAAAAAGCCATTTTTAATTCTAAATGAGACTCCTTACAGATTCTGCAATGTCATCCGGACAACTCAGCAGCTTCCTTGGAGAACATAAATTGCATCAACACAATAACATATTGAAATTTTAGAGCAATTGTTTGTCATCAGATTAGAATGGTCATGACATAAAATAAAAATGAGAAAAGAGATGTGATAAACTGATAGCTGTAGCAGCTGAGGAAAAAAAAAAGTGTTAATTTATTCCTGAAAGCAGAAATTTAAGACTGCCAAGGTCTTTTTTTCCCTGCATTTTGTAACAACTCTCATTCGACCCATAGAAGGGTCTTGAGAAGACACCACAACACGATGGTCCCTAGGACAAGGGCAGGGTCGTTCCCACTGATAGGTGGTATACAAATTTCTCCCATATGATTTCCCTCTCCAAACCGAGGTGCCTGCATAGGAGCTTGGCTGCCCCAGCTCCCTCTACTCCCAACAGAGACAGGAATGAATCTCCTAAGGCGAGAGAATTCCTATCCCACCCCCCGAACAAATCCCTTCCTTCCCCTCAAACCGAACGGCTTCACTGAGATTACTTGTCAGGTAAATGTATGAGAACCTGCTCTTTATTTTCCAATTTCTCTCACTGTGCTTGATTTATTAGCTACGTGGAGACGAATTCTGGTTGCTTTATAAGAGCGCGGGCCCGCAAGCATTGCCCTGGGACACCATGTCAAGACTCTGTTCTCCTCGATTCCATATACTTACCTCCCGTGAAGTACCTGCGGAGAGCACGCGCAGCCCCTCGCCGCCTCCGCTCCGCTCGGCCAAGCAAGCCAGACCCTTTGTTCTCTGCCTCGTAGGGCAGCTCTGCACCCTCTGGACCCCCCGGCAGCCCTTCCGGGCACTCCTTCCAGACGGAATTAACCTTCCTTGCACACGTGGACCTGGAGCGCACACACTGCTGTGGACACGGCCCAGTGCAACAGCCCTCGTGCTTCCAGCTCCGCTGGAAAGCCACCCCTCTTTGCATCCTAGCTGGGGTTTTCCCAGCTGTGGGATGCTCCACAGGCCTCCGCAGCTGGACAAGGAGCCTCCGGCCCCTCTCCTGTGCCCGTGTGTCCGCGGGGAGGCCCATCGCACGTAGGTCACCACGGTGCTAAGGACCTCAAGGAGACAGCACAGCCACACGTGTGTCCCAGCCTCTCCAGCGGAGATACTGAGCACGTATTAAGGTCACTGCTTTGGAGCTGTTTTCTCGGGAGCTCTTCCCCGTCCTTTTCTGGGATCAGCAGCCCTTTCCCGATGCCCTTGGTGGCTCGTGGCTCTTCCTACAAGAATGGCAAGGAGCTGCCAAAGTTTGTGCTGTCTTTTCCTCTCAATTTGGTTCTCGAAATATTCGACCCGGCTCGCCTGAATGACTGAAACCAAGAAATCCACCCAGTTTAACGATACAAAATGGTTCAAATTAGTGTCCGTCTTGTTTTTCTCAGTAGTTTAGGGGATCAATATTAATGAAGAGAGAAGCTATAAACATCTCTAATGAGGATGAAGTGGAATATCCCAAACTACAGCAGTTGGTGCTTGAGCTTGCACCAAACGAAGATGACACCTGCTATTAGAGGCCGCGTTTTAATCCAGCTGCAATAATAACAGTGAAGTTAGCGCTGTTGGTAAATTTTAATAGATGATGTCTTACAAAAGCGTCCTACTTGAAATTCAGCCCAAAGACTAAATTAAAGTCAAAGCCCCAGTCAGTTAACCGGCCTCGAACACGTGAGGAATTGATTTTCTTATTTTCAGCTGTCAGGCCCGCTACGAAGAATGAGTTTTAATTCTGGGGATGTTATTAAACGCCTTGCTTAAGCGGCAGAATAACGGCGCGGGCGGGCGGGCGGCCGCCGCCGTGAGTGGCACCTGCCAGCGCCTGACGAGCGACCCGCCCGGCCCCGCGGCCCCCGCTCTGTCACTCAGCTCGGGGACATTAATCTTCATCGCGGGGGCTGTCAGGCCGGGGCGGCCGCCGCGGTGCCCCCCGAGTGGCAGCGCCGCGCGGAGCGAGCGCTAATTTACGCGGGGCCGGGGCGGGACGCGGGCGGACAGATGGGGACAGGCGCGGGCTGTGGCCCCCCGGCGCGCGCCCCGCGCCGCCGCGAGCCAATGGCAGCGCTGGCAGGTCCATTACGGGCTAATAAAGGGACATTCATCATTCAATTAGGCACCTGTCAGGCGCGCACAAAAGGGGGAACCTCCAACCTGCGGCTCCGTCGCCAACRCCCGGCGCGGAAATAAACGGGGGGCAAAAATAAGAATAAATAGGGTGAAGTCGACGGCTGGATGGCCAGAGAGAAGGAAAGGCATTAGGATGGAGGAAAGGTTACCCCAGGCCGGAAAGGGAAGAGCCTCGTGGCCTGATGAGGCGCTCGGGAGATGCCCCGCTGCTCTACGGGCGCTGCCGAACTTCTCCCGTGTGGCCTCGGGAGAGGCAAGCGGCAGCACCAAGAAACCYCTGGGGAGCGGGTGGTGCTGAAGGGCCCTGACCCACTGCGGCGACGGCCTCCCCCTGCCACGGGGAGCAACRCTCCTCTCGCACCCAGCTCGCTGCTTCGCCTTGTCCCCCTCCCGGCCCGGTTAGAAAAACCAGCAGTTCGAGGCGAACCCTTCCAGCAAAGCCAAGCATGCCACGAATCACCCTGGCAGCACCCGGCGAGCGGGAGGACGCGGGGCAGCCCACGGAGGCACCTGTCCYTCCAAGCCCCCCAGCACCATTTATGAGGCTCGCAGTTTGCAAAAGCCRGGGCTTGAAAGTTATCCAAGATCGTAACGTTGCCACGATGAGAGTGAATTCATCCTGCTCGGCAGCTGCAAATAACAGGTAAAAAAAAAAACCTAATAATATTAGATTGCCGAACAGCTGCCTGTGCAATAAACTCCGTTAAGTTGATTACCTGCCTGCTAAGAAGCTTTATGTTAAATTGCGACTCCAACATTAAATTACCAGAGTAGCAGAGCTAGGCTTTGCCTAGAAAAATAGAAAGCTAATCCAAAAGTRTTCTCTAGAGGTGATGAATGAAATCCCGGATAAGCACCTARAATGGGTAAAAATATCCAGAGCGTCCTGGTGGGTTGAGTCCAAGCGTCCCRTTCCAAAGGGCTGCGCAGGGCTGACGCCACCATCTATCACCGTATCAGGGTAAGGCTGCTCACGCCTCCCGCTCCATCGCAGCAAGGCCAACAGCAGCCACGCTAAGCAGGGCTTCCAAGGCTGAAATTCTACCTAAACGACACAAAAATTAAAAGGACTGCTTGGGAATATTTTGTCGGTTAATGAGGAAAAGCAGCATTATTCACAGCAGAGCCCACTTTGCCGAGGAGGCGAGGGGAGGGCAGGGCACTAGGCAGGGTGTTTGCTCCAAAGGCACCCGGATCCACAGCAGGGTGCAGGAGGAGGCAGGTAGCAGAGCTGCGTGCCGGGTGCTACAGCAGAGCACAGGCTAAGGCTGCCCACGTGCCGCCCTCGCAGGGTGCCGGCGGGACGGCTCTGCAGAGGCTCCCGAGCTGCAGAGGAGACGAGACGAAGGAAGGAAGAAGAGTGCAAGGCTCACAGAAGCATTTGTGGCCGCTGCCCCCGAGAAGCCGCAGTGCAGCAGCACAGTGACTTCCACCGAGACGGGTCCCCGTGTCCGGGATTCCAGCGGGCGAGAGGCAGGGAACGGTGCGTGCGACCGGAGGCGCTTCACGGGGCGAGTCCTCGAGACCTTGCGCCCGCGAGCCGGCTCCCGCTGCGCTCATCCAAAGCTACAAGCCAAGTCTGCAGGGAACGGGTTATGCAATTAGTAATTTGTTGTTCCTGTTTTGATGTTAACCAGGAAAAAAAAAAAATCCTCCCTTTCAGGAAGTCTAAAAATAACTAAATAAAACACATGGAACTAAAAATAAAGCAATTGGTTTCAGATGCAGAGCCGCAATTATCGAGCTCCAGCACGGCCAATTTGCCCTCTCTCTGCTACAGAGCAGCGCGCTTTGTAAACAACTCCAGCAACTCACACCAGCACGGGGAGGTCCAGAGGTCTCCTATGAGGGACAGGCACTTGCTTCCAGCAGGAGCACCCCGATTTATATTGAGAAGTTCACTAGGATTCGCACTGTTTTGCCCCACGGACTTCTATACAGACATCAKCGTGTCACAGCAACTCATCGAACATTACAAATCAATCAAGAAAAATACGGGTGATCCTGAGCTTCCAATATGGCAGCCTCTAACAAATCAGATTATCCAGGGCTGTCATCTCAGCGATTTGGTTTATTAAGTGTTAATAAGCCAGGCACATTTATCCAAATGCCTCCAAGGGCACAATCTGCCCTCCTCGTTCCTGCAAATACTGCGCCGGTTGCCTCCAGAAACACAATGTCCTAGGGAGGAAGTGCTACCCGGCTACACGTCAGCAAATCCACCCCGGGAAAACGAGGGAAGGGGGAATAAAAGAAGGTAATCACGTTGAGACAGAAAGGGAAGACAGTAAAGTGCCAGGACTACAGCAGGATGAATAATTGATGAGCTGGTGGTTTACGAGCGAGTTTCATTAATATGATCCTGCAGGTTCATTAAGGATCATTCCAGGCTCATCTTGGGAGGTTCCTCCCGAGTTTTGATGAGGTGCTGCAAGTCTTCCCCTTAGACAACCAGACCTGAGGCCTTTGCTTGCGGCAACCACGCTCCGAGCCCCAGTCCCTTCAGCCGAGCACCTTCCAGAGCTGTTTTTTATTCCCCTCCCACTAATCACAAGTCCCTAACCATGACAGCAAGTCTTAGTAAATAATATATCAAGATAAATGATAATTGTTCTGTTTTAAGTGTCTCCTAATGAGCATCATAAATTAAAAATTAATATTGCAAAGACTGTATGAATAGCATCAACGCTATAAACAGAGCAGCAGGGATCACAAATGCAAATGAAAGTGAAAAGCTCTCCTATCCACCCCCCCGACACGAAAAAATCCTGGAGCCAGCAGACTGTTAGGCATTACAAAGCTAATAAATGACTTTAATGAAGTTCTGTAACAGGCAATTTCTTCTTCATCTTCCCTTCACCTACCAGTATTTGGCTCTTTTGGATTCTGGGATTTCTTTTGTCGATTCTTCTTTTCTTCAAAGCATCTTTCAAGAACTGTGTGTTTCTCTCCCCAGGTACAAMAGCAAGCTCAAACTAAAACCTACTTTGGAAACAAAACCTACAGAAGGGGCTGGTTAACATGCTGCTGGTCCTGATGATCGTGGCCGTTCTGGCCTATGATCCTACTATTACCATGGGAGTGCCTTCAAACGACGCCTTATTGTAGGGGAACAAATAGGAACAAACACACTTCAGCAGCCCTGGCACCCCAACATTTTCAGCTAGAGACAAAGGAGCCACTGGAATTCTCATCTGTCCTTCTTCCAAAGCCTTCACTTATTAAATCTAGATGTATTTGTACAAGCAGCATTTTCTGCTTCTTTTTTTGTTTTTAATGATTTGAATCATCTGCAGGTCTTTGGTTTATCTCAATACGTAAACTGAGCCTTTTAAGGCAAACATCTTTGAATGTTTTGTGATCTGACATCACTGATAATCTCACTGCATTATTTCTGGAAAATAACCCTATCAGACTTCTAGAGAAGCAAACAGCATACCAAATTATTGGGTAGCGAAGGATTTAACAAGGTGCAAGTCTTTGGAGGACTCGGACACTCAYGCTAAATTAAAATACTTTCCTAATTCAAGACTACCTTTTACAAATACTTGGCATGTCGTACCCCAGTGGACCCCAGCGCTGCTCACCACCCGGTTTCCAAATGCCCCAAGCACACGGCCTAGGGTTGCCTGGAGTACCGTTTCACCACCCATTTGCCAATGCCCACACGCATCTACTTCTCCCCGTGGGCCTTCTCTTGCCTTCATCAGGCACCTTTGAGGTGAGGAACAGCAAGAGCCAGCCAGCCCCTTAAGTTACGTGGCACGGGGAGCAGCAGGTTTAAAGCAAGCAAGCCTGAGATACACCTGATGAAGCAATCACTGGGAAGGGGCTACCTCCTGTCCCAACCATTTTGGAGCCTGAAGCAGTGCAGGGGCTGGTCGCTGATCTATAGCTGAGGCTGAAAGCTGCATTGAGGGCAGCTCCACTCTCCCGATGAGCCCTTCCCACACGCAGCACACGCTCCTCAAAGCACTGCATGACTCTTCACATAGAGGGAGATTCTTCACATGCTGCTTTGAGAGATTTTTTGCAGCAAAATGAGACACCCTCAGCCTTTTCATCGCCCCAGTTAGTATTAATCCTAGAACAGCTCAAACCTTTGAATGACTGCGCGCAATCTCAGCATGACAAATCCTCCCGTTTCTAAAGCARGCAAATGGTTCTCTTATCTAGCTGTTGGTCTCCACCAGACCTCTCCACGTGCCTCCCCAACAGGACTCTCTTGATATCAGAGATAGCTGCAGTACTCGACTCTAAAGAGACTTCCCTAAGGAACTGCTTACACTCCCACCGTGTTAGGAGCTTCTCTGGTGGAGCTCTCGTCTYCCGTCACTGCGACACCCCACAGGTTCACAACTACTCGTGTGGTTTGGCTCCCCTGGAAGCTTAGGCAGAAGCACAGGCAGAGYTGTTAAAACCACAGTCATTAAAACTTGGAGACTAATATATCTTTGAAATCCAATTTCATCTCCTTTGGGACAACAGAAGTAAAATGCATTAACTTTGATTGCATGGGTATTTGAGGGCACCACTAGATGGAAGAGTTAATGTTAGTCCCAATTTTGGCACGCCTGCCTCTGTTTTAAACACAATTATTTTAACTCTGAGATACCTGAATTCCTAACTTGGGTCTTTAGTCAATTAAAATGTTCCTGCAGCATCGCCAGGCTTTAGATCAGTGACACAGCCTTTTCACGCTGGACTCCACCTTAGCGCTGGAAGGATTTCTTCTTTGGAGATCTCCATTTGCCTGGGGATGCTCAGCTGGTGATTATCACTGCAGCTACACTTAATGGAGCTCTGCCAAAGCCACGCCAGCTGAGCATCCAGACACGTGTATTTGCTCTCTTGCCTTCCCCACCACCACCACTGCGGTTCATCCCGAGCAAGAAGCGGGGCTCCGAGCACCAGAGCCGCGTGCGACTCCTGCCTGCCCCAAACAACGGGCTTGGCGCCGCCGCTCTCCAGTTTGATCCGCGATGAAGGCACCTGCTCTCGAGTCAATGAGCGGGGACCACCAGCTCATTTCGTCAAGGCCACCGAGCAGCTGTCACACGGTAACAACTCCCAGGCTGTGCTGACCTGTAACAAATCTGAACCATTGACCTGGAGGTGAAAGGCTCCAGATCCAATTACCTATCCCCTCAGTGAGGCACCCAGTTTTGCCTTGAAAACACAAATTACAAGTACGCACAATAATAATAAACAGGAATACAGTAACACGGAAGTTGCATTACTGTTAAGACTGCAATAGACACCGAACCTTGGCAAACAACACACGTATCATGGCCACTGGCAGCCCCTCTCTGGCATCTATGCCTGTAAGAAAAGCAGATAATGGGGAACAGACTGATGCAATATTCTCCTGATTATTCTCCTCAATTGTTAACAGGAAGCATCAATATAAACAACATTCTCCTTGCAAACAGCTAAATATTATGTATAAAAATATCTGTGTTTTATGAAGAAAGCCACTTCTGTCAGCTACAGGTTCAAACAAGAAGGCTGTTTGGTGCCTGGGAGCCTGATAAGGCGGCACTAATGCTGCACCCACAGTGCGCAGGGCAGAACACCCTTCCCCTGCCCTGCCCTGGGTCCCGCTCGCACACGTTACTCCAGTGACAGTGTCAGCAAGCTGCATCGGAAGGCTACGACCTTTCTTTTATTTTCAATAAACCTTAAACTGTGACAGAACTCCCCAAAACGACAAAACAACCAAAAAAAACCACCCTAACTTTAGCAGCAACAATATGAAAAACTGCCTTAATTATCCCACCATGCTGATCCACCGTGCTCACTGTGAAGTTATACAGATGCATCTCTACAGCTGTGATGGTACAAGCTTTCACAGAGGTACCTTCTCAACCAAGGTAGGAAGAGAGTCACTAAAAACGCCCACTGGAAGGTGCCTGCCCTGGGGCCTCACTAACCGTCCATCCGGCTATTCGTCCATCCATCCATCCATGCACCCGTGTCCGTGTCCATGTCCACGTCCTCCGGAGAGGGCCACGGCTYGCACAGAATGTGTTCCAGGGCAGCAAGAAGCAACATATGGGACTTATGTATTTATTTAAGTCTTCCCTGTGGTTGCCAACAGCTTCTGCCACAAGCGCAGTCGCTGCTTTTAAGCTTTTAACCATGCACAAGTGATGGCAGGGCCGTCTTGCTCCACCAGGCAGCTTTAACGTGTTCAGCAGAGGCTTCGTAGGGCCTCTCGTCACGTTACCACCCGTAAACGCTCCACCAAAGAAAGGACAAGGTGAGCTGGCCGAGTCTCTTAAAAGCCAGAGGGTCTGATTTATTTCTAAGAAAATATGTCGAGAACTGATTCTCAGAGTGTGTGTGTTGTGGGGTGGGATCTTTCGGTCTGCCTACTCGGGAAATCAAGCAGATTTTCCCCCAAATAAATATATAAAGGAATGGCCATTTTAGGACTGACGTGAATCAGTCCAGAAGGAATCATTTTTAAGAAAGTTGTTAGTGAACGGAAACAGGTGGCTATAATTTGAGTTAAACTGCAACCCTAACTGTAGTGTTTGCTATCATGAACACTATAACAACAGATGTACAGTTGCACCTTGGGATGAATTCATTATGGCCTGAGAAACATAATCATGCCATTCAGACCATATTTTGTCCATATGCTCCTGCGGTTTCCCCCCCGGTTTATTGGCACTGCACTCGGTTATATAGCGGGAGGCTCCCAGGATCATCATTCGCACTTATTGCCGGAGCCGGGGAGGCTCCCCGGGCAGCAGGCGCCTCCCCGCGCGGCGACGCAGGCCGGGTCGTGGCCACCGTGGCCACYGCGGCGCTCGGGGAGTCGGGCCTGAGAGCCCTCAAACCAGGACAGCGCCCCAAGTCAAGCGTCCGAACTGCAGCCGGGCTGAAGAGGAGCCTGAGGAGCACCGGGGGCTACCGTGCAGGACACCTAACAGTTATAAAAATGGAGATTATTCTGCTATCTTATACTGGAATTTATGGGGTGAATATTGTAATTCATTGAATGTCACGACTTATCTTTTATTCATATAGTTACTATTCCATCACCAGAGAGGGAGGTTTGTCAAAGGTTAATTATTTTAAATTGCTCAGGCAAATTTATTTTGATTTGTACAATTTTTTTTTTTCTTGAATAATCAAAGGCCTATATATTCACACTGCCATGCCAGGCTTCTTTTTTTTTTTAAAAAAAAATAGTAATGCTCCTTGATGATGCAGTCAGACTACACAAGTGCTTTGGTAAAGCCTGAAACAAGATTCTTTTAACCCTAAAAGGAAGGAATCTCACGAGGAGGTTGGGAAATTACCCTGCAAGGAGAGGGGCACGATGTCCTTCGCGAGGCCGCGTCCACCCGCTGCCCGTGCCTGCCCTGCTGCCCCCCGAGACGGCGCCGGCCCAGAACCCACCCCCCAGGCCCAAGTCGGGGAGAGGAAGGGAAAGGGAAGGGGGAAAAGGGGGAAAGGAGGAGAGCGAATAGAGGCCCCATTGTTCCACAGTCCCCTCCAAGGCTGCCTGCTTTGAAACGGCTCTTGGACAATATTGGGGGTGGGGGGAGAAAGAAACTCAGGGGAAACAGCTGATTAGATTCTGGCAAGGCGGACCCAACATCTGCTTCAAACAAAAGACATCTGCATATTTCACATTTATTTTTCATAATTTACAGAAGCAACCTGCCAAAATTTAGCAAGGGAGAATAAACTAGCACATAATTAGCTAAAGTTTGCTTGCTTTAGAAGTTATTAGCATGAAGCCCAGTAGCTCACCTGGGAGGACATCAAGGAATGCAGATAACTACAGTTTGATTTTGCAAATTCAATTTCCGACCCGGCATGCCAGGCCAGGAAAGCTGCCACACACGTGGGGGATGAGCAAAGATGCCAATTAACACACGGCAGCGACTGTCCCCACGTCCCCGTGTCACACCGTGCAGCTGTCTCAAAGGCATTGGCAACACTGTTTATTAAATAAGGATCGATTAGACAGACTGTTTTTGCTGCAGTTTACATGGACAGCAGGCTGCAGATTGAAAGCAAAACAAACCTCTCTCCTTTCCCTTGATCGGGAGCTGCGCCGTGGGCTGGGGCACTGGGTGCTCCACTGAATACCTGCTAGCTCTGCATTTGGCCTACGTGGGTAATAGACAGAATTCCAGGGTGGGAAATCCTGCTTTTGCTGCAAACGGAAGCAGAACAGCCCCCATTAAACCTGGGGTTACACCCTGGAGTTGCAACAGGAGCTGAAGAACTAGGAGTGCACTTACAAACCCCAGGTTAAACCCAGGTTCACGGAAGCATCTGCACGTCTTCCGATGACCCAAGGTGCAGGTTTGCCCTGCCCTCTATCCCCATCTCTCCCACAGGAAGGATTTATTGTTTCAGACAGAAACCATGGGAAACTCTCTCTCCCTTGGACTGAATCCTGCCCGGAGTTTCAGACTTATTTGAACCTGAAGCTCGGAGCAAAGCTCAGGGAGTAAAAACTGAACTGCCAAAAAAGCTCTGTTGACCCCAAAGGACTATGAATTGCCAAGCACAGCAGAGCTCTGAGAGACATTTCAACCCCTTAATCTGGGCTTTATGGCTTGCACCTCTCTGCAGCAGGATGAATCCAAGACTGAATCTGAACACCCTAAACTTGGGGGAAAAGTTTGCATTCGAGTGCAGCGACACCACCTAGATAGTGAGGGGTTAGCTGCAATATTCTGCAGCTGAATTCCGAGGGATTTGGGGCAACAGCAGTTGGATTGGAGCACGATTCTGCTTTGACGCTGCATTAACTGAATGAGACACATTTATCAAAACTCTAAATCGTGCCCCAGTGCCTTCTGAAAACACTTCTTGCCCCCACAAACTTACTGCAACTAAACCACGGGTTCAAGCTCCCTAGATTCACTGCATAGGCAGCAATCTCTGCAACACAAGAGTCTCTGTGATATTCCAGAGTCATCAGCACACAGTTCATGAACCCCTAGGAAAGCAGATTATTGCATTACTGTAACACACAGCTTGCACGCTAAGCTTGCTACCAAAACACACCCACGGCCAGGTCCGTATCGGGGTTTCCTGTGCAAGGGAGGAAAATTGAGGCAGGTAGTAACAAGAGGAACCTCCCAGCCTCAGGAGTGGCCTTCCGCAGGGTCTGCTCCAGCCCCACAGACACAAGTCATTTGCAATGACTGTAATGATCTGTAATAACAGGCAAAGAGGCAGAAAGATGTCAGTTTTTAAAATAAAATTTGAAAAGGTACCCCAACTAACTCACTCAGACCTTAATAATAATCTATTGTTTTAATTCTTTAGCTTCTTTTTTTTAGCCTTTTAATTAAATCAACAAGAAGGGCACAGTGGAACTAAGCGACTGAAAGCCTGCGCTGATCTACAGGAGCACAGAGCACAGGATGCTGCTACTTAGAGATAAATAAAAGTAAATATTCCTTTGTTTCCAGCATTCACTCATCTGTGTTCGAAGGAAGCCGAGATGCTATGTTGCCCAAATAAATCAAGATCGCTCCCTATGTTTAAGATGTACAATTCCTACAAAACGGAACTGCTTCGGAGCTACTTTTTTTTTTCTGAACTGAGAGTTTTGAAACAAAAGGTAATTTCAAACAACTAGAAGCACTTTAATGAAGGTATCAGGCTCAATCTTAAGTCTTTTGCTGCTTATAACGAGAACAATGGAAACAGCAGCACGTCTGTGAGCAGGTTTGCTACTGATTTACATCCTCCTGAGCCCAGGAAAGCATCCCGTTAAAACCTGCATGCAGATGGAGCCATACTAAGTGGGTGACGAATTTTCACAGCTTTGCTGGAAACAGCCACAGGATGAACCTCTCTGCTGCCCAGTTTTCAATGCTCTGGACACAGGTGAGCAGCAACAGATGAGAACAACAAGCAGACAATATTAAGTGATATTAAGTAACATTAAATACACTTCTGATCACGGGACAGATCTAGTGCATTATTAATTTTAAGCTACAGTATTTTGAAAAAAAGTAAAAAGCTGCCTAGGCAGGTCCTTTTCTTAATGTTGTTATGTGTGGTCTCACTCACACAGGTAATTTCATTCTGTACTTTGTCATTATTCAACCTGTTCATTCCTTTTAATTACCCATACAATAATTTATCATAGATACTTTGTTAGAAACACTTAACTAAGCATCTATTAATATAAGTTAATGATCTTGCCAGTGACCAAAATTCTCCTGTGGATTAAGCAGAAAAGGAGGTATTGAACATTAAAAAAATCCAGTAAATAAACAAAACACAGAGAGCTCTGTAAAGCAGGAGGACAAACACGGCCTGCCCGGCCAGTCTGTTTCAGGAATGTTACAAATGGGAAACATTTACTATTTTAGGAACATCAATCATATACTCACTCCGTTTATTTACTTATCTGCAGTTTCCATGTAAATCTTCCTTGAAAAGTGTAAACTCTTCAGAATCATAAACAAAAATGAGGTCACGTTTGGTATTTTGCCTGTTTGCACTGTAATTACTCACCCTGCCCGAGCGCTGGTGAAGGAGCAGCTCTCCTTTCAGCGGGCAGCTCCTGGCTGGCAGGTCGCTGCCGCAGGGGCACAGGGGCGCGGGCTCCTCTGCCAGCAACCTGCAGTCACCCACCTCTCCTTCACAACGCATCTTTGGCAGCAGAGACTCTCCCTATAGCTATCTACCATTAAGTAGCCACCATGCTGTAAATTCACATTCTAGCACAGTCCTGACAACCTCACCTCTCAACACTGCATCACCCTTCCTCACTCCGGTTGTCTTGGAAGAGGATAAGGGGATGCAGGCCCTTGGCTGGAAGGGCTTCCATCATCAGTGCAGTGAGAGCAGGAACCAAGCACAGGCTCTGCACTGCTTTGCTTACAGGCCATTCCTTTTCCTTCCCGTAGAAGGAAAACATCTGAGGTAGTTTGCACAGCCCAGGCTACTGCTTATTTTCCCGTTTTTATGACAAAACGATTGGAAGATCCTTCTTTACAAGGCTGCCAGGTCCTGACACAGACAGCACCTCGTGCAGGCTCACCCTCCTCGCCCCTTCTCTAGGGGCTAGACCCAAGCCCGGCCCTGCTTAAACTACCAACCTGCAACACGGTCCCTTTGCCCCCTCCCTCAGTGATGCTGATAACAGCCKCATTCCTCATGGGAAGTGCCCAGGGCAGGAGCAGTGCTGGGCTGGGCAGAACCTTTCCAGAGTCATCCTTAGCACATCGGAGAAGGGACCTACCTCCCGTCTGGTCTTGTCAGCAGCAGCACTGGAGAATTTCTTAGGAGAATGGTTAACGTTCAGGCTTCTCTTTTCCAGCAGGGACATCTAAGGCCTGGAAGAGAAGAGAGGAGAAGGGAAAGTTCTATTTATTAGCATTAAAAGATGCACGCTGAATGTGTCTTAAGTTGCCCTGATGATCATTTTCCGCCTGTCCTCTCTGACGTTGGAGCACTGGGTTGAAGTGCTGACGTTCCCGGGAAGCGCGGCCAGCTCCGTCCCGGGGCACAGCCGCTGCCCGACGCCTCTGAGCGCCACCTGAGTGAGGCTGGGAGCTCAGCCCGGCCCCTCCGTCCTCTGCTGCGTTCTCCACGAAACACCAATGGCCAAGGCTCAAATCCCCTGAAACTCAGACTCCTACTGCCTGGAGGATGTGAGTATTAAACGCATCTACATCTCACTCCATAAAAACAGCACCTCCAGGAGCAAAAGGCCTCCTCATGTGCTGATGTGGTTCTGGGAAGGGTGTCATCTGTTCATAAATATTCCTCGGAGGTTTGCCCTGCAACCACTGATCTGAACCAAATCTGTTTGGACTACGGGATTTTCATCACAACATCACAGGCCGGGGTTGCAATACACTCAGAGCTGAAATAAAGGCAATTTATTAGTCTACTGAAAGACCTCTTCTAGCCAAACTTGAGTAAAACCATCACATATTGGTACTCGTGTAAGATCATAAACTCAAATGAACACCAGCTGAAGATGAGGACAGTGGTAATGCCAGATGACAAACTGATAAAGTCATCATATTCATCAGCACCGAGAGCAGCCGGTCACTTCCTGCCCTCGCTGAATTAGCCACAAAGGATTGTTTTAATGATAGCAAGAATGTGTTAAAAGCACATGCTGCTGCGGCAGCGCCGAGTGGGACTCCCAGGGCCCACATGTGAGGAGGAGATGGTAAACAAAAACAAAGAGAGATTCCCTATGAAGGACTAAAAAGAGAGGGTAAAAATAAAATTGTGGCAGGAAGAAAAAAAAAGCAGATAAAAGACTAAAACTCAGCAACGAGTTTGACACTAGAGACATCCAGCATTGTTCAGACTCACGGAGGAGAGTGTGAGCAGAAGTGATGATAAAAGCTACAAAATCCAGTACGATCACCGCAAGGGTGGGAGGCTTTGCAACAAACACCCAACTTTCCAGCGCAGGAAAGTCTCAAACCCTTTGAAATCAACACTGCAGTTTGACACCTCGAGTCCCAGACTTGTTTATAGGCTCGGCGCGGCCTGGCTGCCGCTTGCAAGCGAGAAATCTGCAGCAATTCAGCGCTCAGGCCTCTGCTGCGACACAAAGCACCGTGTTTATCTCAGCTGGGGAAGGGGGGCGATCACACCTAAGGCTTTAAGGATAAAGCCATTGAAATAAGTAACATCTTCTCGCTTTGGTTTCAAAGTCTTCAGTTTGGCTCTTTATTTCCATCAGCTATGGCCAGCAACTCACTTAATTTAATCCAAGGCAGATAATGACAGGGAAAAGGCTGTTTGCAATTTTTCCCAAGTTTCCACACAAGGCAGTGGCAGAGAAAGGAACAGAGGAGCCTGCAGTTTTTTATAACGCTGATTTTTTCACATTTGGGCTCCTTTCTGCCCTGCTTAGAGAGGCAACCTTACGGGAACGTGGGCAGCGCACACCTATCCCGCCTGGAAGAGCCCAACGCAGCCTCCCTAGCCTCCCTTACAAAACACTTTTACATCCCTGCTGAAAAGCATATTGATATTTTCCTACACATTTTTCAAGCCTCACTAAAGCCACAGGTGTGGGGAGTGTTAATATCAAAGCAATAATAAAAATATTAAATAGGTGACTCTATCTAATGGTCTGAGGCTGGGGTTTTTGTTYGCTTTCTTAACCCAACTGTTTGCTCTGGAGTGCTGGAAATAGAGAGGTAGAGGGGAAAGCAAGATTACCTCATTACTGTCCCTACCTAGAGTGTCATCAGAGCCACTCAGACTTCTGCAAGGCCCAGGGGCAGGCCAGTCGCTGAGCAACTTTGGGGAAAATACGCAAGGAAAAAGCAATTGCAAACGAATTACCTGCAGCTTGTTCCACTGCCCGAATTAAGTTCCTCTCCAGGGCTCCAAGTGCAGGGCAGCAGCCTCGGAAACGCTGCACCCCTCACTGCAAGAGGAACCTCGTGCCCAAGTGCTCCAGGAGGCGCGCGGAGGAGGGTGCCCTGGGTGCCAAGGAGCAGCCTTGGGGTGAGGGCTGCAGAGCTAAAACACGGGCACCGCCGGGAAGGGCCTCGGCTTAACGCCCGAGCTGCCTTGCAGGCCGCTCTGTGACAGAAGGAACAGAAACCCCAGAAAGACCCACAGAGAGACGGACCCGGATGAACACACCAAGAGCAGCAAACGCGCAGGGAAAACTCGCACGGGGCCCCGCTCCCCTGCACACGCTTCCCCACGCCTGCCGGGCCACCAGCAACCATTACATCAAGCAGGGCTGAGCAAATAAATAATCAGAGGAAAAGGTGAAACGTTGTCAGTTTTGACCTACTTAAGCCCACCCGGACACAACAGTCACCTTTAGGTTTCTTCCCTCCGAGCCTCATGCCTGCAATGCCACCTCCGAAGATGCTTAAGCACCTTTGCACTATTAGCCCGAGCGCTCCAGACCGACCCGCAAGGAAAGGGTTTTAAAGATTATTATCTACTCTAACCTGGCATTTTATTTCGTCACCGATATTAACTTGGTGCCCTGCCGTCCGTTCCATTTCCCTCGCACAGTGACGAGGCCGACAGCAGGGCTCTTTACAGACGGATTCGCCAGGTCTGTGCACGAAATATCGCTCCAACGGCGCGGCCCGGGAAACTATTTGAACGCAGCATTTGGGGAAGGTTTATTGTAGCGCTCCAGGGCCAGATTTTACACAGTTATTCTGGCACCTAGACACTTCYGTAGAGACAGCCTGAAGTGGGAAATAACGGCAAAAATTTATTCTCAGCATTTGTCCTGACGGAGAAACTGCCAGCTCCTCACAGACTGAACCGCCCGATGCTGCACTCAAGCAAGGTTATTGTATTATTTGGGTTGCGAAGTAGACTGATAGAAAAGAGATGGTTTTAATCCAAATATCATTTCTCTACTTCTGATTCTTAATACAGTCTCCCATAAGCGAATATGTACTTTAAGGGAACAGTGGACAAAGTCAACCATGGAAAACATGCTTATACATCTCTTATATTGAATGAGGGAATGTTTAACTTCAGGATCTTTTCTTTTAGCATTGCCCCCCCTGAAATGAGGCCAGTTTTGCCTTTATTGTCCCCAGACTGCGCTCTCCAACAGCAGCTTCTCCCCCTCGCCTCCCCTCTTGCTCTCCAAAGAGAATATCCTTCTGCTTGTATGTTCTAAAGACTCCTTGGTATTTGCAACACAAAATCCTAATAACTATTCACTGCAACTGCAGAATGTTTCGTGTTCTGGTAAAACCATCCATTTCCACCACGGAATTTTGGATTTTGGCTCAGGAATACAAACTCTTCTTCCGCATGGGAGACTTGCAACATCTTTGGAAGCTGCACACTGGGGATACCCGCCTAGAACAGCCCAGGAAACATTCACGTTAGCAGCAAACAGATCGTCCCTGCAGGACAGGTATTCGTCTAATCCTGCATGGGATCCTTTCCACCTCAGTCCTTGCAGATAATGTTACGCTGACAATTTAATCCTGGTTAGCGAACGGCCTCCTCTACCTAATAATAAAAATAAAAAGGTGGACAAACACCTGCCTGTCAGTGCATCAGCCTCAGAGCAAGCACAGTGGAGCGGGGCCCCAGCTTTCCCTAAGCAAACAGGCAACACCAGTTGGAATTCAGAGTTTCAGGGACAACCTGCCAGGTCTCATCAAAATATTGGCAAATTTACCAGGGTGGAGGTGTCTTTATCCATAATCTAAAAATAAATAACAACCTAAAAGCATTCACTGCAAATCTGTTTTCCCCTCCTGTTGCCAAAGAGCTGCTTTTCGGGCTCTCGGCAGACAAAAGGCCCAACAACTAACACCACATATATAATGCATGTGCAGCATCTCAGCCAGCTGCGATATAACAGACTAACAGCCCCAACAACTTGTTAACAAATGCACCAAGTTCCTCATGATTTTACAGCGAAAAAGAACAGAACTCCAACTCTTCACTTCCAAATATTTCATTAAAACCAAACATATTAGATGAAAACAAAAAAAAATCTTGCCAACAGCCTCTGCTGAGTAAAAAGCCACTTTGTGCTGAAAATGCAATACTGATGTGAAAATTGCCAACCGGCTCCTTTTTTTTTCTTTTTAATATATATTCACGCAGCTGTAAATAAGAAAGACATGGCTGAGAGATGACACAAGGCACGCGACGATGCACGGCAGGCTCCRCAGAGCCCCAGGGCTCCCCTCTGCCCAGCGCACCGCTGAGCCTGGCCCGCGCTCCACGGTTCACGTCCTCATCCTTCACCCTCCAGGAACCACAGTGCCCATGCCCAGCCCGGGAGCCGCATCCGGGGGCCCCGCATGAGTCCGGTGTCACGGGCTCTTCCCGGAGCCTCACGGGAAGGGCCCATGCCAGGGAGCATCTCCCTCCCACTCTGCTGCTGCTGAGCACCACAGCCACCCGGCAGCACCAGCACCGCTCACCAAAGTCCTCTTTACATCACGCTATTGTTCCCGAAACAATGGCAGCTATTTGACAGATGCTCAGAGGTTGGGAATTTCAAGAGACCTAAAAAAAAAAAAAAGCAGATCAGCAAGCAGATGAGGGCGAGGTAGCAAAGTTGCACAATAAATGAAATAGAGCAGATGGCTCTGCAACTATAAAGATCCCCAGATTCAAAGACAAGACAGACAGAAAGAACATTTTCTCTACTTTTTATGAATTACTTCTTATCCTTATCAATTATTTCCTTTTTTTTTTTCCCAAACGTGCTCCCCCTCCTGCTTTAGCACATGAGATCCTCGGGCCAAACCTGCTGCTCTGTGGGCAGGAAGGAGGCGAGGAGAGCGCCCGCCCGGAGCCACCCGGCTTCAGCACCAGGGATCAGGATGAGCCCTTGGAGCAGCCGCTCGCTGGGACCGGCCTGTTGGGAACGTATGGCGAGGGGCCCGGGACGGCAGAGCCGGCTGCACCCATGTCCCGCAGGCCACGCACGGGCACCGCCAGCCCACACTGAACATGCCTCTCGAAGCAGCTCTGAGCGACCAGCTCCAAGCTCAAAAGGAAAAGTTAAACAGTCAAGAAGTCATCCCGACACAAACTGGCGCTCCTCGGGGTCCTCTCAGGCTCGCACTAAGGCGGCTGGATTTCTCCCTTCTTTTTCACTCTCTCTCCCTAAATACTTGTCTCTTACACATTCTGTTGTTGCTGTTAGGACTAGACTCCAAATTTGACACTGATGTATTCCAAAACAATATTTGTTTCAGAAGGTTTCAGTGTGGAGCTAATGCTGCATCCCCTGAATCTACCTCTTAACGGCAGTGTTAGTGCAACAAGCGCTTGAGCCAAGTCACGCCAAGTGCTTGAGCGGTGTGGTCAGTATCAGAACCCCTCTGCTAGGGGTACAGAGCTCCAGTCACAACGCTCTGCAATCCTGCCAGTAGCACAGATCTTAGAAACTCAGCCCGCAAAATCTCAATTTTCTGAAAAGCCCCTGCCATCCGAAGGATGGTCTCATCCCCTGACATCTATTAATTGCATGGAAAATGTCCTCATTATTTAAAACATCGATTATGGGAACTTCTGCAACGTCTCCCCTGGCACTGGGATAACTGAGGTTGTATCGCACACGGGCCATTCTTGCAAAGCCTTGGAGACAACCGACTGCCCTCGACAGYAGAGGTTTGCAAGATCAAGCCGTGTAATACATATGAACAACATCGGTCACAAGTAACCTCTAAATCATCTGCTGTCTATGATCAAGCGTTAGTATCAATAAACGGACATCATGGTAATAAGGCGCAGCGTAAGTCTTTTCTAACGCAGTGTTACTAATAGTTGATATTGATCTGCCAGCTGATCTGAAACCTCCCAGCAACTCAAGCCCCTTAGCTCCACGGCCACTCCTCCAGTTTCATTCCCTAGCTCCATCCATTCTACTCCGGTCAGCAGAAGAACYGGGTTACCCGTTTTTCTAGGTCTGTGTCCATCCCCCTTGGATTTCACATCACATTTTGGCCTGGGAGAAATTTCCTGAGGAAGTGAAGCAGTTGGACACAGGAGGCCACAGCCACAGCTCCGGCGCACTGTGTGTTTACACTGAACGCAGCACACGGATCCAGGGGTAACGTGTCCGCCGCAGACAAACACAGCCAACAGCACTCCTTGCTGGCAAGGCAGAAAGGGCTACGGGCGCCGAGGCTGTCCTACCTTTCTCGGGGATTATTCCCACACACAAGCTGTGTCTCAGCCCCACGAGCCCATGCAACGAAGGGCAGGGGCACGTGGCCTTCAGAGCCATGCCGAGCGAGGCGGCGGGGCGAGCATCAGGGTGCTAACCTCAGGGAAAAACACATCCCATGTCCCCAAACGCCATTATCTTTCCATGTGTAACAAGGCCATAGAGTCTGTAGGAGGCACCTTTTCAAGGCAATGGTTTTTGCTCAGTGTATGTTACTGGCGATGCTCATGCAGGGATAAGTCCAAACCTTGGCACTTGGACATGGAAATTTACTTCAGCAGCAAAGACGGGAAAAAATAAAATTAAAAAAAAAACACATAGAGGGAGGAAAAAAGCAAAGCCTTCTCTGTTCTGTGAGTGTTACAGAGTCTGCTGCAGACTCTGGGCTAAAAAGAAACCTGGGCTAAAAAGCCCAGGAACCAAAGAACCTGGGCTAAAAAGAAACTATCGTGCAGCCAAACGTAAACCAAACGCAACATGTTCTGCCACAAAAGAGCAACAAGGAGGTTCAAATACACAGAAGGAGCCCAAGTTATCACCAACATATTTCTCCGGCTCAGGGGCTTGTAATTCACCCCAGAAAAACACTCCTCCATAAATCCGGAGGCAGATGTCCACGCAATGCGCAGCAGCGTAAGACCCATCCCAGGGAGCTGCCCTGACAGACACAGGCAGGGCCAAGGTCGCTCCCCACCTCTGCATTTGGGCTCGACACAGATAAATACCTACTGCTGTGAGGATGAACAAGCGCCCCAATGGAAMGCCTCCTATAGAGACAAGCCGGCTGGAAAAACGAGCGGTGCGAGCGCTCCTGGCTCCGGGAAGGAGGGTTTCAGCTGAAGCAGCTTCCGCCAAACATGTGGGGAGCAGCACAGGCTCCTGGAGGAGATGTCATGAAATGAAGGTGTCCTGAGAAAGGACAGTTTTCCTTTGATACTAGAAGGTGCTTTTGTGTTTCTGCGTAAAACACAGTGGTCGGGAGAGTGAAGCTGGAAGAGCTGGGCACCCAGGACTATATGAAGCTTTGAAGGGCTGGAATCAAAATGAATACTGAATTTGTAAACAAACAAACAAATAAATAAATGTTTTGCATGAGAAAGAGGTTGCCTTTGGCATTATTAAATTTGCTGTTCTATCACACAGACACAAAAAAAAAAAAGCCCAAGCATTGCTGGAGTTGTTTACCACCCAACGCTAAGTCATCCTCAAAGTCATACTGAGGCCATTAAAAAAGAAAAGAACACGGAAACCAAACATGAGAGAACAGGTTGGAGGATGGCAGTGACCCTGAGGCACTGCGCCTCCCTCGCAAGTAAAGCCCCGCACCTCAGATGGCTGCTGCCATGCTCAAGAGACAGGTTGGTGATGCTGGTTTTGACCTCGTTCTCCCCAAAGCACCCCTAGCTTCAGGGGATGCACAAGAGTTAGATGGGAGGTTTTGTCTGTTTCTGCCAGCTAAAATTCGGTTGGGAAATGCCACGTTGCTTCATGGTCCGGGTTCCGCATGCAGGGGAAGTGCTTTCTTTCCTCCCTGGGAAACCACATGCCTTTGGATGGCTATCACCCAACCTTCATGGCTATGAATCCAAGGAACCAGGTAGATCACACCATTAATTACGTATGGCGCAGTGATGATGGTTTCATCCTTCTCTTCATCACGCTGCTTTCTCTGGCAACAAGTTCTAGGTTGACAGTATAGGCTGGGTCGAAACCATTCCAGGTCAGAGGAGGGGACCCCAAGCTGGGACATGTTCCACTCTGTGCTGCTTGATCGGCCCAACACTGGCAGTTCCTTTCCGCAAGCTGAAGGCAAAGCACCTAGAGCCCTCTCCCCAAGAGAAACCTTCCACGAAAGCGTCTTGCCGAGGTGAGGGGCTGCTAGCCCAGGCCTTGTAAGTTAAAAGCAACATCTCCTAATCTCTGCTAAATGTAATGGGTAGTCAAAGTAATGAAGCCAACCCAGGCGTAATGATTAATCGCAGTGTGAGTCGTGACCCTGGCAGCTGCATTCTGAACCAGCTGCAATCTATATAATGCGTTCCCAGGAAGAGCAGACAAGGAGGAGCTGTGCTAGCGCACAGTGCAGATGGCGTGAGCGCCTGTACCAGCACACTCCAGCCCGGCCGCGGAGAGCAAAGGTCTTTGTTTACTAATATTCTTAAAAGGACAGCCATTTGTCTAAGATATTTACTATGCTTATCATAATCAAAGAGCTTGATTTCTAGAATTAATCCTTTTACTGCTAACAAAATATATCATCATGAGAAAAAGGATGGCTGGAGTGGGCACAGGCTCTGCGCTATGCATCGAGTAGCCTTCAGCAACACATTTTTTCCCCCTCCTCCTCCTCCCCCTACACAATGTCAGGGTCACGTGAAGTCAGAACACGAAATATAGGGCAATTTCGGTGGAAAGCAAGGCAGGCTGAGCTGGCCTGGAGGGAGGCCCAGCGAATGGGCTGTGGCAAGGTAAAACCACCCAAAGCGCACGCACYGCGCAGCTGCCTAACACAAGCGCTGCCCAAGGGCAAGAGGCTTCTCGGCCTGTAAAGGACTCAACCGCCAGGCTGAGAGGGCGGCCCTGGCACTGCATTGGCTCAAGAGGCTCCTTTTCTAAATAAAACCAGGACCAACCAGACTCGCAGCAGCAGGGCACAGTTCTAAAGCTTCACTTTCCTCATGGTGCTGGCTATGCAAAGGCCCATCCACCTCCCCCAGGCCACAGCAGCTCCTCCTGACACCGCAGGGAGCCTCTGTCACTGCCTGGAACCTGCATCATCCATCGCAGCGAGAGCACCTGCAACGGCCACCCAACAAG
>PTEX01000311.1:715784-736619 GCA_003342815.1 Eudromia elegans
TGCAACAGCCACCCAACACAACACACTCAAGGACTTCGGTACGGCAGAAGCCGCATGAGGAGACTGCAGAAATACCTTCCTTGCTGCAAGGTGCTTTTGGGCTGCTTTTCCTGAGCTGGGCTCTGCGTTGATGCAAGCACTGAGCTTAGTGCTTCTCCATTTAGTTGAGAAAAAAACCAAACTCAAACCAAACCCAAGGGATTAACCTCAGGGAGGGAGATATCAGTTTGTTACGCTGAACGTTCCCTCCATCATTCCAGGTTGAGTCTCCATCCCTAGTGTGCTGTGGAACAAACATCAGAGCGGCCTTAACACAGTCAGGGCACCTGCCAGGCGAAGGACATGAAGTTCCTCATGCCTCAGCCCTGCCTGGGACCCCAGATACAGCCATCCCGAGGCCAATACGCAGTGTCCAGAGCTGAGGGGGAAGGACACGGAAAAGGAGCGCGGCCTGAGGTCACTTTAGCTCTTCCGCTGTCTCACAAGGCTTCTGGGGAGCAAAGGGCGCCTCCAACCCCATAAGGGAAGACAATCATTGTGCTAGAGCAACATGTTTCCCTGTGGTACCATGCCGTGGGCGTCAGAGCCCATGCAAAGCCCCAGAGATGGGCAAAAGCACGGGTAGGATGGTTTTTCTGCTGGAAATGCACGTTCTGGCAGGTGGCCCGGCTCCCAAGTCTACCTGAATCTTCAAATAAGGAGGACTGCAAAGCTGCAGAAAATAACTCGATATAGATTAGAGCACACATTTAACACAGCGCGTACGAGCAGAGACCCTGATTGTCTTTCCAGCTTGCCTTTTTTATTTTTCTACTTTTATAGGTTTGGATCAAGAGACAGGCATATTGGCACTGCAGGCTGCTCTAGAACTGGCCCAGCAAGGGGCTTTAATCCTTTATCTCTAATCTTTGGTATAGGCCATCTGAAACCACTCTGACATTTGCTACTCAATATTGAACATTACATTTGCTGTCTTATACTAGTGGTGGGGGAAGCAACCGCTTAACACATAAAAAACCCCTTGAGACCCCGACCTTTTCACCCACAAAAGCTGCTCTAAGGTAGCTTTTTGGCAGCTCTCTCCAGCCCTTTAGCCTTCCCATGCCCCAGATTACTCTTCCTACGGAGAATCCATGAGCAGTGTATGGCAGTGCTGACTGCTGGGTTTTCAGTAATACTCAAGAAGGCTGGGAAAGAACCGGAGTAGCTCTGGGAATGGATCAGAAACAAGTTCTGCACGTGTCTGTCCTGTTGCAAATGCCAGTGCCAAAACAACAGGACTCTCCAGCCCCCACAGCTCAGAAAGGGGACCCAGGCAAAGCCCTTTGGAGGGCTGAATGACCAGGTATGAAACCCCCCAAGCCCATGCAAAAGTGCATTCTCCTGCTCACTACAACGTGTGGCAACTTGTGCAGCCTGGACTCGATCCAAATGTCTCGCAGGGAGATTCCTTAGCTCTGCATTAATCCTTCACATCAACCCTAATCCTCTAAGTAAACTGTTTGCGCTTTGCAAGGTCTCGCTGTAAATGACAAGGAATTTTAGGTCAGAGATAACACAAAACGCAACAATGAAAGAAGGGCATAAATAAAGAAGCACTATTCAGAGCCTGACAGCGCCGGGTAAGCGAGCGATAGGACCCACAGGGCAAAAGGAAGAACAAGCAGGAACACGGGGATGTGTTCCTGCACGGTACAGCTCAGCGACACGGCCACGAATGAGGCAAGGGGGGCGGCCCTGAGCACGACAGCAGCACCGCAAGCACCAGGACAAACTGCCTGCCCGCAGGTGGGCCCGGCCCAGGGCCTCCCCTGGGCAGCACGCGGCGTCCTGTCCTCCTGCCTCCCCRTCCCATTTATTTCTGTTCTTTTCTTTTGGGTTCTATGTTTCCCAGCTAACGCATTTGTGATAAAAATCCTGTATTGTACCAGATTTAGGAATACTGATAAGACTTCAAAGAAAAGTAAGTCTCTTAACTGATGGCCTTTCCRTACTATCCTATTTCGGTACAATGACATGCTATTTATTACGAAAATTTTACTGACAATAATCACTGAAAAGTGAAGAAGTCCAATTTTCAAGGCATTGCAAGGTAATATATGTAGGTTCAGACTAAAACTTAAGCAGCAATTTAGGAACCAGTATAAAAATGATGTTTACTAACTGCTACATCCCAAACAAACCTTCTGAACTCAGAAACTTATAAAAGAACGTGAATAATAAACCACCTATCACAGACGGAAGTCAGTTGCAGCCCTGCACTAAAGCTTCTGGCCTCAGCTGTAGCTGAGGACCATTTTAGCTTTCCACAGAGCACGGGGCTCTCCATACTCACACCCCAGCGCTGATGTCTGTGCACCTGCAGCTCAGGAGAGACGCCAGGGGTGCAGAGCACCCAGGAGCCCCAGTCCCTTTGCCTTCACCAGTCACGCAATCGCAGACACAGCCCTTCCAGGGCAGGCGGCTGCACGAGCTCAGTGGAAGCCACGTGCACTGCGTCTCCTCATGCCTTCCATGGGCACCGCGTCCGCTCATCCCTTCCACGCGCACCGTGTCTGCTCGTGCCTTCCACATGCACCGTGTCCGCTTGACCCTTCCAAGCGCACCACATCTGCTCATGCCTTCCATGCTCACCACGTCTCCTCGTGCCTTCCATGAGCACCATGTCCGCTCATCCCTTCCACGTGCACTGCGTCTCCTCGTGCCTTCCACGGGCACCGCGTCCGCTCATCCCTTCCACGCGCACCGTGTCCGCTCATGCCTTCCACGCACACCACGTCTCCTCGTGCCTTCCATGAGCACCACGTCCGCTCATCCCTTCCACATGCACCGTGTCTGCTCATGCCTTCCACGCGCACCGCGTCCGCTCGTCCCTTCCACGTGCATCACATCTGCTTTTGCTTTCCACGTGCACTGTGTCCGCTCGTCCCTTCCACGCGCACCGTGTCTGCTCGTGCCTTGCTGCCCTCCCTGCCACGGTGCAGGCCAGCACTTTCTGGCATGCAGGAGACACAAGCTTGACCCCTTGGCACGGAATTATTGCCCAGGTATATATTGCCCAGCTGGGGCATGGAGTGACCTTTCTAAAGCACTGCCCTTCTGACGGGGCCGAGGGAAGCGCCTTCTGGGTGAGCTCTACAAGCGCCACAGAGCACCGAACACCTCGCACTACACCCTGGCCTCCTGCCATCTCCTTTGCCAACCAGGCTGGCTCCTCTGACCCATCTCCAGCCCCTGCGCGGCCACCCAAGGGCTCAGGGTGCTGCCTGCAGATGCCTCCTGCTGCCACGGGCCCCAGCGGCCATTGGATCCTCGCTTCTTCCCTCGGCCCTTCCCTGCAGGCCGCTGTCGAGCAGCGTGGGCAGCTCCGCCCGTGGGACCTGCTGCTGCCACGGCGCTACTTGAACGTGGGCTTTTTGACGTGCGCTTTGCCATGACTCTGCTTCACAAACGGAGCGCATCCCAGTGTGAGCTCCAGAATCCTGCAGTGCTGTCTTTAGGGCAGCTTTGATCTTTCCAGAGCCCCTATCTTGTGTGTCTGTAATTGCTCTGGTTTAACATGGCTCCAGAGCATTTCAGGAACAGCAAAAAAAAAAAAAAAAAAATCCCTTTTATTAAGGCTGTAAACCTAAGTGACCGCAATGATGGAATGTGCTGCTGTGGGTACCCTGTAAATCCCCCAGAAAAAAAAGAAAAAGACAAAACAAAACCAAGAGAAGAATCTTCAGGATGAACTGAAATGCAATATTTATGAAACATGTTGCCAGTGTCCCAGGTGGTAAGAAGAAGCCTTGTGGTATGCTGAAAGGCTTGATCTTCCCAAGCATTAGAATGCTGAATGCTGATTTAAACGATCGGCTGAAAGCTGAGGAAGTTATGGCTGAAATTTTGGCTAAAGATGACAGCTCTGGGTTTCGAGTTGCACAAAGCAGTCTGAGGGATTAAGCCAACAAAACCCACTCAAAGATATCCAGTTTCCAAAAGGGTAATCTTCATATCAGCGATTCGCGCTCAGACAATGGCGGGGAGTCCTCATTGCTCTGACTTTGCCATATTAATCTTACTTTACAAATACATGCAGTGATTTATATCATGTTTAATTAACTGATTGAGGGCTCCTGTGGTAAAATGGCATCACATTAAGCTCTGTCCTTATGGCAAATGCGAATCACATCTTTAGCCTTGCAAGAACAAAATATCATGGGATTCACTGATGACAGGATGTAGGAATCAAAATAAGGTCCCTCCTGTTGTTTGAGAATCCAGTGAGGGTGGTTGCCATATGCTCATCATTTCCAAGGGAAAAAAATGACAGGATAGAAGAAAGAACTGCTCTAGTTCTTCCAATATGTTCAAATCTCAGATGAAAATGATTGTACAGCAGTTCTGTACCGAGGCCAAGTTTTACATGAAAGTGCATAGCAAACTTTCAAAAAGCTTATAATGAGAGACCTTTTTAGCCGACTTTTTTTCTTTTTTTGTATTTAAATAACTGTGGCGTGGTACTCTTTTCTTTTTCCAGAAAACCCAGAACAAAAATGCATGAACTATAAAAAAAGGGGCTTCCTCACTAGCGACAAAAGACATCATAAAATTAACTTCGCTTTTGCTATGAAGTTATTCCCCTCTAGCACTCACAACCTGTTTCCAAAGATAAAAACTACAACTGTTACCATCTGATAAAATTAGATGGTGTATATAATTTGTATATAATTACCAAGATTAAAAGCCATGCTTAGATTATTACCGAGTTTCTTAAAATTCAGGAAGCATTTTATTGCAAAAAGCTGTAGAATTAAGGGACAACTTCTTTCTATACTCACAAGGAACCTCACGCCCAGTAAATTCTCTAGTTATTCACAAGCTGCGCTGTATGAGGCACATTTCACTCCCAGGATTTGGGTGGATTTTTTGACCCCAGTTTCTACGGCAAGGAGCCTCAGCAGAGGTTTGGAAGGAGCACGTGTCTTATTCTGCTGACTTTTATGAGATTTCTGCAATGCTCCTGTCCCTCCCGGGGACCCAGGCGTGCTGAAGTTTAGGCACTGAAGGGGGAGACTAGCAGAAGGGCTGGAGCAGCCCTAATCCCTGCCCGCTCGAGCACTCCCCTGCTGCCTGCTGTGCCGCTGTGCCCGGTGCCACGCGGGCAGCCCAGCACTCGCGTCAAGCAACATCCCCACATCTCCCAAATAAACAGTTAAATGTGCAGCAGGAGGACGGCCCTAAAGCCCCAGGCTCAGGGCACCCGCCCTGCGACTCCCACGTTCAAGTCCCTCGGCCTCAACCTTGATTATCCACATTCCAGGTGAGTGCCCCGACCACCCTGCTACCTGATATTCCAACCTTTCCATCTCCTCTGCTCGGGACCAGAAATTCCAGCCGACGGCTGACAAACCTGTGCTGATGAAAGTGGCTTTGAAACTGATACCTGACAGCAAAAAAAAAAAAAAAAAAAAAAAAAAAGAAAAAAGTTTCAGTTTCTTCAAACCCGCTCTTTCAATCAAAGAAGCAGAAAATTCCCAACCCTTCCTTAAGCACTGACTGAAGAGCAAGGGGTGAAAACGGTGTCCTGGCACCCAGGCAAGGTCCTGCTCCACCAAACAGGCCTGAGTAGCAGGGACCTGTGCACAGAAGGGCTATTCCCCCTGGAGCCGGCCACTTCATCTGTCCCTTTGCAGACCTCTCAACAGCGAGGGGAAACAGGGCAACTGCAGAAACTSAGCCCTTACCATTCGGCTTTTTTACCTCTCACCATGAAGGTGAAAGCCCTTCCATTGCTCTGCCCATTCCCGTTAGGTTTTCATTTGATGTTTTTCAAAGTTTGCAAATTGCTTTCCAGCCAGGAAGCACAAAGAGAGTATCTAAACCCTGCTGGATTGTACTTATTCTGGAGGACAACTGCTATCACACTAACTATAAATAAATGCGCCCTGCATCAAGCCTTCTGTTAATAGCTTTGAAACCCCCAGGGATTTTCACACCTGCAACCTTAGTCAGTGACATTGCGATAATTTCTGAAGTTTTGCAATGCATTGTTAAATATGAACGTATTTTTAGATTAAGGAATTCAAGACAATTAGTAGCGACGTCCTGTCAGCTACAAAGCACAGGCCGTTAGCATGGTTAAAAAGCAAGAAGAGTCAAACAGTCTTCTTAATTCTAATACAACGTTAGGAACACATTCCAAATCCACTGCACTTATGGAGCATTTTGATTATAAACAAAGAGGTTGTAGGATGGAGAGAGAACCACTTCAAATAGCCTCAGATTACTTTCACGTTCTACAGAAATTCAAATACTTTTTAAAATTTATTTTAAAATTGTTTTAAAGAGTATTTAGTAAGCTTATGAAATATATATGCAGAGCATAATATACCCTGAGCAGTGTAAGATTAACTATGTTTTGAAGCAGACTGCATTTCCCATAGAAAATTGTTCACACTGGATTTGTTTAATATTTAGACTAGAGCTTTCGGCTGTATAAAGAGTGCCTTAAATATCTCAAGGTCAAAGAAAATCTCCCTTTTAAATATTTTAAACTGCTGTAATTATTGCTTGGAGATAACACGACATTTTTGGTAATTTCTAAAATTCCAGTTTCCCTCAGTAAAAGCCGCTTCTTTTTGAAAGTTGTTAAAAATGTAAAGGCGCCTCACACAGCACGGCAGACAGCGCCTGCAAGTCAACGCAATTAAAAGCGAGTCTGGTAATACACAGAGTACTGGGCCAATATTAAAGAGACTTCTCCGTGTTTGACTGTTTACCAGTTTTGTCTTTAAATAATAGTCTTCTTTTGGCGTGTAATGTATATCTGCTTGCACTAAACATAATTTATGAATATTTTAACACATGTGTACTCAGTGGGGTGTATTATCATACTGATATAAATAGAATTAATGAGCAGTCAACCTGCCACATGTCATGACATATGACAGGGCAGCCAGAGCATGGGAATAATTCTTTCTGTTTCATATTAAAGCTTCTTTTCCCAGTTGAATTTTTGTTCCCAGATGCCAACAGACCTAATTTTCTAAGGACCATTTACAAAAATAGTAAGAAATGACAAACCTGGAGTAATCTGTCTTGAGTCACTTCAAAGCATGTTTATTTTCATGCTATTTCAAATGCATAAATAAACAGATTGCAGGAAATGGTTGCTTTCCATGAAATTTTGGGGAATTCATGATGCAGAGGTTTGATATCTGCCTCAGCTCTCATTCTCAGCAAGCAGACATCACTTCATTTGTTGTTGATTTTTAATTTGTTGCACTGACACATTATCTGTTTCTGCTACTGGAGGACTAAAACATATTATATTAACTTGCTAAACAGAAGCGATGACATGTATCAGGTAAACAGTTCTTCCACCACAGAAAGAAATACAGATACAGAGAGATAATATCCTTTTAGCCAATTATTCGTTCCACTTTCAAAGGCTAAGTAACAATCTGCTAAGCATGACTAATGAGATTTTTTCTTTGGTAAATAAAGATAGAACGTAAGCTGACAGAACAGGCAGAATACAAGGCGAGGCCGTATTTCCTGCTTTTGCTTTATTTTAAGAGATGATAGTAAACTGAGTTGCTCTGGTCCTGTTTACAGAATGGGTCCATCACAGGCCAGAGGTAATAATAAAATTAAGGGGCCAACTGTATCAACCCGAGTGCCCGGGGAGCATCTAGCAAGCTGCCGTGCCAAGTTTCCTCGGCAGCGCAGCGCAGCGAGCGCGGGCGCCATGCAGGCACTGCAGCAAGGCCGGCCCGCAGCCCGCTCCCCCTCGCTGCGGGGCTGAAACCACATTTTTTGCTTCATTTTTTTGCTCTACCCCTGGGGACCCTCTGAAGCCCCGGCTCCTTCTCAGGCCTGAGCAGGACGGGCCCCCCCCCAGGATGCTGCCCATTGCTGCCCATGGCTCGCAAGCAGCAAGACGGTCTCCTCTTGTGCTCCTGGCAGCAACAGAGCAGCAGGGACCCCTCGAGTGTTGGGCGGGGGATCCACGCTGCAGGACAGCAGCTCCTCTCTTGGGAAATGGGCTGCATCGCACTCAAAGAAAAGGGGCACCATCTAGTGCTTTTTGGAGGAAAAGCTGCTGATACCAGGAGGGGGGTAGCGCGGGGGGGGACACACACAAGGGGCAGGGAGAAGGAACGACCCTTGGGATTTCTCCAAAGACAAAGGAAACCTGTTGGCTGTTTCATCTCCTGCTCCGAGGCGCTGCGATATTTTAGCTGYGGGCTGCCAGGGAAAACTGTCAGCGCTCACAAGGTGGAAGGAAGGAGTCCCTGCAGCTACAACAACAGGCACGTTCCGGAGCGCGCGGGGGGCCGGCAGGGCCTGACAGCCTTGTGGGCATCCTCCTGCCTGCTAACAAACACTCCCTGCCAGCCTCCTCCATCACACGTTTGCTCTTTTATTCATCTCAAAGGAACCCGCCTGCTCAAACTGTTCTCATTTATCCCAAGACTACACCGCGCTGCTGATGTTCCTGGAAACATTCCTACAAGTAACTGGTCCAGAGTTCACCCAACGTAGTAAAGAAATTCTGTGAAAAAATGACTTGTAGCACAAAATCCTTTACAGTGCAATAAGATCAAGTTAACCACTGATGTTGTGAGGAAAAAAGCTTGGGAAGTTTTATCTGATTGGCAAAATAGGTTCATATCTGAGTCCAGGGAAAAAGTGCCCTTTGATAAAATTTCACAGCACTAAAGCCTGATTATCTGAATGGTTTTTGAAAGCAGCCCAGGGCAGGGGGAAGGATATGCTGTTCCGCTCTAACTTGGGAAATACGTGATTTTCAGAGAATTGTGAAAAAATAGCTCAATAATGTTTGACTTACCGCTCCTATGAACTGGCAGGGATTGCAGTAACTAGTAAGTGCTCGGTCAAAACAGGCAGCTGCTAAGGGCAGCTCTGCCCCTCGGGAGCTCCTGGTGCGGGATGCTCCCTTGGGAATGCAGGAGTGGCTGCATCCAGAGCAGCATCAGCCCTCATCACCTCCAGCATTCCCCGGGAGCTCTGGACATGCTGGAAAACCAGACTCGCCGACGCTGTGAGCGCGGCCCAGCATGACACACGCTCCAGATCCATGCTCATCCCTTGACCCTTGGGCCTCCATGGAGGATTCCCAAGCTCTGGATCGAGCGCATCCCAGCAACAAGGACATGGTGGAGCAGGGCGCAGGACCAGACAAACAGGAAATATCTCTATCAGAGGAGTGCCGAGCAACGCAAGGATGTGGCTTGAGGAGCGACTACTGGAGAGCAGACGAGCCCAGGAACCAGAAACAACAGTCAATTTTATGTTCCCATTTCATAAGCAGTCCTGACGCCTGCAGGGTGCACCCTTGGGAATGAGGAAACATGCTGGAGTTTCAGGGACCCAACCAAGAGTCAGTAAGAGTACTAGGAAGGCCAGAAAGAACACGCAGGTCCTGCAGTCCGGCCAGAGACACAGTGCAGGTCCTGCAGTCACTGCGTGCCCTGGTCACAGGCTGGGGACCGCTCCGGAGCTGTCCTGCAGGGCTCCACGGCACACAGCGCTGCTGCTTCCCAGGCAAAGCGGGAGTTCAGGACCTCTTTGGGAGGTGAAGCTGCCTAATTTTAGTGCCATGTTTACAGAGGGCATTATTCAGCTGCAGGTGCCTCAGTCCCCCAAATACGACACTCAGCAGCGATGCTCATGCTGTGGGAGGTGACTTCAAGTCTGTGCAGAACTTTGACAGGCAGAAGCCAAACAAACAGTACTCAGGTATTACATGTCTTTTGCTGCTGCTATCCCAGCTATATCCCATACATATGCTATACTCTAACTGAACTATCAATGCAATTTAATATCCATTTCTAATCATTCAAAAAATATCTCTCTAACAAAAGAGTACCTGAGAGGGAGGTGACTCTACCGGAAAGGAAGAAAGTTCACAGCAAAAACCTCTCCGTGGCGTTTCCCTCAGCACACAATGCGCCGCGTTGTATTTCTGGCAGCCCCAACCCTGCCTTGACAGGTTTCAGATCTTCTCAAATTGATTAGACAAGCCCTTTAGAGAAGTCTACGACAGGGTCTTTCCAAGCCCGTGCTTGGAGAATAGTGGGCAGTTTTCCCCCCCATATCTCCTCACGAAAGCAGCCCAGCGCTCTCCAGGCTGGGCAAGCGCAGCTCCGAGGTCTGTCTGGTGGCACGGTCCTCTCCCGCACGGCTGCCAGCCTGGGGGCACGATGCTGCTCCAGCACTTGTTTGCTCAGGCTTATGCTGGTGGAACAAAGTTAAATTGCTTCTTTCCCTTGTGGTAAAATGCTTCAGAACCGCATAGTGCAATGAAGGAGTTAAGAAAAAAAAAATGGGGGGGAAGAAGAAAAAAAAAAAAGGGAAGAACTACAGCATTAAAAAGAAAAGAAATCTGGTTTTCTACTTAAGTATGAGACACCTATTTGGGATATAAGGGCCTGTGAGAAAGGCTCACAAAGGCCTTGCCTTCTGTGGCCTGGAGAGTGAAGAAATCCAATAGGAAAAGAGTAAAGATGGTCCCCAGACCCGTCAACCCGTCAGTCCCCAAACCAGTGCCCGCCAGTGACTAGGAATGGGCTTTTCCCAAAGTTCGCAGCGGGTGCCGCCATTCCCAAGGAMAGCCCTTCATTAGCAGGAGCCAGTGCTGAGGGAAGCCAAACCCCTCCCGCTGGAAAAATTAACCTTGGCTATTTATTTTCAAGGCAAAGCTCCAGAGGTCCCTGGTGAGGAGGTAATGGGAAGGCAGATTCAAGGCACTGCTCTCCTCACCACTTACTGTAGGGGCTGGCCACAGCTGCAGTCCCCGGGCTCTCCCGAGGGCAAGAATTAGCCCCAAATTGGTATCTTCCATCTTCATTACTCCAGCTATTATATAAACATGGCTATATGCTTGCTTACTTAAGCTGAAAAATGGAAAAGAAGAACTAAAATTAAGGTTAATGGAGCTGGACAGAGTATTCCCCATTTACTTTCCCCTCTCCATTGCATCTTCCCCTTCCACCTGGAATAGATGTTCCCCCCCACAACAGCAAGTTTTCGCTTTTCTTCTCTCCTCCCCACTCTCCTGTTTTTCTTTCCCTCCTGTTGTGTCTCTGGCTCCCTCCGTGTGCTCAATGGAAGGTTTTGAGCCTTGTGAAAGGAGACATTCTTCTTCTGAGACACAAGGTCTCAAACGATCATCTAAAACCTGTGGGACACGGCTCTGAAGATTTAGATTAATCAATAACATGCATGCAATTGTCCGGGTCTTGTCATGGCACGAATGACTTGCAGGAGCTTGAAACTGGACAGAGAAAGAACGTGCAGTCGTCGCCACATCCACCCAGTCCCACTCAAGCATCTACCAGGACCCTGMAAGTTTGGGGTTTTTCCTTTAAAGCAATGACACTCTATGCCAAACCCTTTTTCTACTGTGAGATTTAGCAGCATGTGATTTTTGGAAGAGACAGCAGCCTCAAAGAGCAGGAGGCAGCTGTGCCGTGCTGTGACGGACACCACCGCTTGTTCAGGATGCTGCAYAACGCGGTCCCGGCAGACGTTTCCTGCAGAGGATGTTTTCTCATTAGAGGTCCCAAAAGGGAGCATTCAAAACATTAGTTATCTGCACATGATCACGATATCATACCATGTAGCCTTTATTTTAATTCCTGTTCGCTTGCTAATTGCCCGCCCTGCTGAAGGTCTCCCAGCCGCGCTCCTTTCAGCAGCTTTGTTTGCAAAGTGTCTGGCAATAATCTCGCCGTGGAGTGTTATCATGCCCTTTTCATCACGCTCTTTAATCAATAGGGTAATGACCTCAAATAAGCTAGCTCCAGGACTGAGTCATGTCACGATAAACAAACGAGCCAAACAAAAGCGTGGGGTACCAGCCTTCTGCTTTACAAAGCRGGACACCAACCACTTGGGCATTAAAATCCAGTGCAATACAGAGAAATTACAAATTCCTCTCCAGCAAAGCCCCTACAGCACGGTGGGGAAATGGCTGGTTCCTGTGCACACACGATGGTCGAACTCGCAGAGGCAGCGGGAAGGGAGGCGCGTGGCTAAGCCGCAGACTCCCGCCAGCAGCCTGGGAACACGGCCTGGAGAGCAGAGGATCCCCCCACGTGGCCTCCCAGGATGCCGGTGAAGGGCTCCGAGCGCTACGCCAGGCACGGCCGGGAGTGGGGAGCACAAGCAGCACCAAGCTCGCGCGGGGGCCAGCACGGCAGGACCAGCACACACCAGTCTGACAGGGCCCAGATCACCTCACAGAGCAAAAAAAACCCAGTAATTTTTAGTCATCTCAGGTATTAACTGGAGCTGACCTCCTTTCGCCGATACACCTTGAGCAGTTTTTTACTGGATATCTTTTCACCGCCTGCGTTTTTTGGCACTTGCCTTATAGGTGTCATGAAAATGACAACGTGACAGTCATCCAGGCTGTCGGCACAGCTGAAATCTGTTCAGAGGCAGAGTAATTTACACCTGGACGAAGCCTCCTGAGAAGCAATCACATAAATACGTACGCGGTGAGATGCAGCTCACTGCTCACTCGGTATCTCCCGTAATGTGTGCCCATGTGAGCTGTCCCTAGGACGTGAAGGGGCTGCAGTGCCAACACTGCTGGGCTCATGCAAGAGCTGCTGTACCTGCGTAGTGTGCTTATGAAGAGCCTGCTGTGTTCCGAGGTGTTAGTTCCAGGCCATCAAACTGCACTTCGGAAAGTACTCTCTCCATACATCTCATATGACACTAGCTGGGCAAAATAAAAMGGAAAGAAAATGCCCAGTCCCCCAACAAACTAAAATTCTCCAGTTGGTCCATCTGGTGGCCTTGCTGCTGCAAAACCATTACCCTGACCTCCCTGCGGAGGCAGAAACAGGAGACAACAGCAAAAAACAATCTAACGTATTTAAGAAACTCTTCATATAAAATCCTGGACAAAAAAAAAAAAAAAAGAAAGAAAAGCCAGGGAATAAAAAAAGAGACTCCCTCTCCTGTGAAGACTGTCATAGAACCAGGCACCTCAGCAGGCTGCAAGGCAGAAATTTCTGGTATCTTCTTGTAAGAGATGGCTCTAAGTCATACGTCTGTTGCTAACTGGATTAGCAGTGCAGAAGCACCTCAGAGAAAAACCTATCTGATATAGATGGGATGGAAACAGAAAAAAAAATTAAAAAAAAAAATAAAAAGAAACCTCAGTGCCCCAGATTTTTCACAATTTGGATGTGTGTCAATTTTAAAGTGGAAAAAGTTGGAATCTGATAGAAAGATCTGATAGAAAAGTAAAGGAGGCATATGAGTGATAACTAACTTGATAAAGAACTTAAAGGAATAATCTAATTAAAGCWGATCCACATAGGTTTCTGGAAAACAGATCTTGTCAAGCTAACTTGATATCATTTTTGATGTGATTACAAATGGGGCTGCTGCAGACAACTATGCTGATGGATGCCTTCTAGAAAAACTGACTCGGTCTCACTTCTCTCTTGACCGAAAAAGTGAAGAACATAAAGGATGAGACTCACACAGAGTGATCCCAGCTGTATGAAAGTTAGGAATTTAGGCTTCAACTAAGTCCATGAGAATCAATGGGGAGATAGAAGCAGAGTCAGAAAGGACTTCTCTGAAGTCTCTCAGCAAAGTCGGCCACGTCCTTCTGGTGGAGCTCCCCATTGGGTTAGGTGAGTTTAAGCAGACACCGGGTACTTCAATAGAGCAGGAAGGAAGGCCACGCATCTAGGAGGAAGTATAATGAGAGGCACCTAACAAGAGAAAGCTCCTCAAAGAGGCCCTAAGAAGAGCCAAGGACTTGGGAGCAAAGGCCACGAGGAGTGACCAGAACACACAAATTTCTAGCGTAATGCAGAAACGAAAATGCTTCTCTGCTCCTCAGATGTCCAAAGAGCACCAAGCAGGACCAGGGTGGCTGTAAGGTTTTATTTGGCATCACTGAAACAGTTATTAGTTTCCCTGGATTTGCAGTGCCATTTTAAGAAAGATTATGAAAAATTCCACGGACTCTGTGGAAGGCAGGGGAAAGATTATCGTATTAGGAAACATGTCTTACTGCAAGAGACTCAAGGCGCTCAATCAATTAATAAATCAAAGAGAAAGTTAAAGAACGATTTGATCACAGTCTACAAGTGCTTACTGTAAAGAATAAAAATTTGATAATAGAGGGCTCTTCAATCTAGCAGGCAAAGGCAGAGCAAGATCCGAGGGCTGGAAGTTACAGCAAGACAAATCTGGTCTAAAAACAAAGTGCAAATTTTAAACTCTCAGGGAGTAACTTGAAATAATTTGCCGAGAACTGTAATTTACCTTCCAGCACTGGGAAAAATGTATTTTAATCAACACTTGGCCTTGTTCTAAATTTATTCTTCTATTTCTAAGTTTATTATTACTTTCATTTGGAAAACTATGGTGGGGTAAAAGAGCAAGTGTTACAAGTTGGGAAGCATTCACTACAGCATTCAGCCACAGCCAAGAAACTTGGCTTCCATTTCATCTCCAAGTTACAGATCTTCTTCTGGGCAGCTCGCCTAACTAAGACACCTTCCTACCACTGCACACCATGCACAGCTTAATGACTAATGAGCACCACTCCAAGTAGATTGCACTAAAATTAGGAAGCAGGAAGAAATCATAATTTGCAATTATCCCTTGCAGAAATACCTCAATACAATACTTCAGAAGCATTTTAGGCGTGCCATTGTTTTCTAAATGTAAAGGTAAAACACAAATCATAGTACGGTAAAGATCTCTCAGCAGGTAATTAAAAATTAATCAGCTAATTAGATCAAATGAACAAGAAAATAAGGTTCAGGAAGACATCCATTCTAATTAACATAATATTAACTTACAAAAGACTTGTTCAGACGAAAAAAGATCATCTTTATTTCAAATATCAAACGAATCAATAAAAGGAAACAAACAGTTATTTCTTACCTTGTTATCCCCATGAGCAAAGCCAAAAGGAAATGACAATAATAGTGAGTCAACCGCTGATACAACTCCATTCATTTCTTATTGTTTTTAATCTTGTTAAATGTTTGAATCCACAATTTAGACTAATTTGTATTAAACTGAAAAGGAGTTTACCCATGTTGTACCTGCTCTACACTTGCTCTACTTAAGATTTTCTAGGCAATTGAAACTAAAAATAATGAGAACCAGACTCTCACCTAGGCTCTCCTCAGCTAGGTGATGCCTAACTAAAGCACAAAGCTTTACTGTAGAGCAGAAGATGTTAAAACAAGAAAAAAAGTGGAGAGATTCTTAAGTCTGTGTCAGGGATGACAACATATACTCTCAAGATAGGAAATAACATTATGGAACACCTTATTGAATAAACCTGACTGGTTAAGCGGAAAGACTCAGGCAATCAGACAAGGAATTGGGCATGGTTGAACCTAATTGGATAGATTTCATAGATTAGAAATATCTATAATTACAGAAGAGTTCCTAAAATATTTTTTTCAGATGTCAGATGGCTCTAGAGATGACCAGGTTGCCTGACCTCCCGCTCGCGAGGCACACGACTTGCGCCCTAGACTTGGGAGCGCTCCATGTGCGTCAGCACGCGATTCACATTGTACAGACCAGGCTGGACATGACTGCGTTATTTACTTTTGGAGATATATAGATACAGATATATATTTTTGTAGGAAGGGTATGTAACGGTTTAGAAGCAGGCAAACCAATTCCGCAATGAATGTATTTCACTCTCATCAGCCCTTCTAGCCCGCACCAGAATTGAGGCAGAATTTTGCTTTGCAGAAATTAGTACCTTCAAGACCTGCAGTGGATTTATTATTTCTGGCAGGGCTTGCGCTTCCTTTGTGATCCACTGCTGTAAAATCCAGAGGGACAGAACAGGACAGCAAATTACTGCAAAGATGTAGTGTGACATAGGAAGAGTCAGACATGTTATGTGTGAACAATACGACAAAAGCAAAAGCCATCTGAAAAATAAATGAAAAAATTAATAATCAAAAGGGTGTCTAATTCTTATCCAGGCACTTGTTTGCTTGCTCGGGGCATTAGGACCATGATGCCAGGGCACATATCACTGGAAGGAACCCTGGGTCTAAAACAGTCCTGTCTGAGGAAGCTGCCAGACTGGTTGTCCTGGAGATAAAAATGATCTCACCACAGAAGGAGGGAGGCTTCAGAACCGTAACTCCCCTCCAGCTTCACTCCTGCCACGATTGGGGTCAAACCCTCAAATCCTCCCCACACTGGGTGCTGCCACTGACACAATCATCCAGTCCACGCAGGGCAGCAGTGCTGCAATGTGGGCAGCAGCTCTGGCCTGGAGCCTTAATCCTTACACGTGCAWGGCAAGAGGAGAGGAGCCTTGAGCCGCCCAGCACCGAGACTGGCAGCAGGACCGGCTGGCACACGGAGCCACGTGCCGATGGGACGGAGTCGCGTTCTTGCTGTGCACTGCCACGGTATAACATACAGAATCTATAAAATGAAAATCTCAGGAAAAGAAGAAAAAAATACTCCATTTCGATAACAGAAACCATTTTCTCAACTGCAGGTTATGAACACTTGGCATAAAAACAGGCCTTTTTGGGATGGGCGAGTGTGTAGGAGAGAGGCAGGCAGTGACTGCGCTGGGCCCTTTTCCATCCCTGATTCTTCACCCAGCTGTTCGGCAGCACAGGCTGAGTGCTCTCCAGGAACAGATGTACCAGCCAGGGGCTAAGCCTGCTTTAAATAAACAAGCAGGGACTCTCCTCCTCCTCCAGGACGCCAGACCAGAAAGCGCTCCTCGCTGACCATCAGCTGCTCTGCTGCTGGGAGCTGACAAAAGACTCTGCTAATTCACACCGCCTCACGTCAGGGTTTGGCAGCTCCACAACTTGCAGTGCAGGTCAGTTTTTGCCACTGATGAAAGAAATAATCATCTGCAGGATATATAGCAGGTTAACATTTGTCAGACTTTCAAAACAGGCCGGAAACCTACTCCTTCCTGTTCTTTAAAGAACCTTATAAGTTGTTTTCTTATAAGGTACAAAAAAAAAAAAAAAAAAAAAAAAGAATCCAGAAAATCTGGATCTGGAGAACAGAACAGGAAATCTACTTCTCACTCCTTGATAGCTTGGAGCTGTCATACAGCAGAATCCTCCTGCAGTTTGAGGAGTTGCTCCTACCCTCACCTTTATCTTTTCTCCATGCACAACAGTTCATATCCACAAAAGAGCTCCTGGTGATCACCTCGTGCTCCCTGCAAGGGGACTGACCACAGACCCCTGCAACCTGCAGCACACTCACTGCCTGACCTAATTCTCCTCAGTTACTGACCCATTTTAACGGATAATTTCCCTTAAAAGCCCAGACACCAAGCAATGGAAAGTTTTCTTTAAATGCCAGTTAATGAGCAATGGAAAATGTCATCATGAGGAAGTTATGTAGGTATTTAAAGTGCTCTGCCGGATCAAGCCTTTGTGAGCTACAATGCAATTTCACATTTGACTTGATTTTCAGTGTGAGAAATACAATAAAATGAAGCTCCATGATTTAAAAAAAAGGAAAAAAAAAAGAGAGATACACATAAAAAATCTTCAAGCTTCCAAGGTTCTTGGTTGGCATGGTGGTAAGAAGCTAGAAACAGGGAATGCAGAGGTATAAACCAGGCCACGCTAGTGTAAATTACTGTGACATTTAATAACTCTCTCCTAAAAATTCTCAAGCAAGGATACTTTGGATATTTTTAAGGTCATGTATCATTTACTGTCTAGGTCAATTTATGCCTCAGCAGAGAGTGCTGCAAACCTGTCCGGACAGCTTTTTAAAAATAAAGCTATACATAACTGCTTGGGCCATATTTTCCTCATCAGCTTCTGCACTGCAAAAACTGAAGCAATGTTCTGCAATAAGTGAGCTCAGTGCGGTATTTCAAGGCAAGTCAAGGGCAAGCTTTATAACAGGGCTATGAAAATGCTTATTAATAAAAGCAAAATGGAGCATGGTTTCCCCACGGATGGAAAAATATATTGTCCATTAAGTTAACGTTTCAGATACCCTCCCCGTTCTTGATGAAGGCAGCACAGCACATATATCTCCTGCAGTTCACTTGGACAAACTACCTGTTATCACGTAGTGCTATCACTCAGGGAGCGCTCCAAGGCTTCTGAGGGGATATATGGGTGAGACGGATTTCAATTAAAAACAACAAAAAAAGCTGATATCTGTGGCTAGGGTATTCTACTTTCATATTAAGTTTTGCATAGGAGTACCAGTTTATTCTTGTTTTGGTCTACTGGGTTGTATTTATAAACATATGTTATGCTAAGCATCTAAACCCACTAATTTTTTTATTTTTTTTTAAATGAAACTGCAGTTTGCAAACAAAAATATATCCAGATAGTTCCTTTTGAAAATGTCATAGACATTTTAAAACATTCTGGAAAAAGATTGTATTTGTCAAATTAAATTCATTATTTATAATAATTTCCATCCTTTAACATATCTTCATATTTTCAGTGAAATTACTATCATCGATTTTCCTTTTTTTCTAACACAGTAAGTATGAAAGATGAACTATAACATAAAGTCACTTCTCTTTGGTAATTAAATTGATGCAGTGTTTTTCTGCTTTGAAAAATCCCACTAATGAGACATACTCTTTCCAAAACAAAATGTTCTCTTTAAAGTTCCATACTCAAAGGATTTTAGAGGGTTTTGTTTTGGTTTTGTTCTTTGCACTCAYGTTTCAATCACTACACTGTTGGATATTTGTTAGAAACTTTGCTAGTCCTTGCACATTTAATTCATTTCATTTTTGATTCTTGCCTCATAAAATACAGGGAAAAAAAAGTTTTCAAGCAGCTTATAATATTATTAAAACAGAAACTAAGTTTATTATTCAGTCTGTCTCCTCCATTATTTATCTCTCTTGATTTAGTCCAAACGACGGCACTAAGAGCTTGCTGTGAATCCTGGAAAGGAGCCCGGCCACAACCAGCCTTGATCCAGCTGCTGGAAATGGGAACACAAGCCCTCCTCCCTGAGCCTTCGGATCCACAGAAAACCCCCCAACATCAGAGGCTCCCAGCAGCACGTTTCCTAACTTATTAAATCACACCAGCTCAAAGCTAAGCTCTTCAGCTGCAATGAGGTAAGCACACACTTTTATCCATTAGGAAATGGGAGCTTTTTCACCTGCTGCTTTCACCTAAGATTTGACTTTTCTGTATGTGCAGATATTCACCTTTTTTTTTTTTTGCCCAGTTTTATCAACAGAACTTTGCATATGCTGAAACAGATGTAACGCGATTTCTCATGCAGAACTAGATACACATTAAAAATGTTCTTTCTGAAACTTCTTCTACCGTAAGAGTAAAATCCCACTAATGTGTGAAAGACCTGTGGCGAATACTCGCATTTTATGAATGGGGTCGGTTGAACAGTGAGCCAGGAGAAAAGTAGGAATCAGAGAGACAGCTCGGTGACACCCACAGCACTCACTGAATGTGACAGGTGTCACTTAACTCTATTTTTGACAGTATTTCAGAAGACACTTGTTAACATACCAGAGTAGGAAAGGAGACGCCTTCATAGTACGTAGTTGTGGCCGCTAGGCGATATGGCAGGAGAGCAAAGTCTCCTTTAGGTAACGCTTCCCAGACGGTCTCTTAATTTAAATATGGTTTAACTCACCAGCTGCACCTACCACTGCCATGAAGAGACCCGGGGCTGCTGTGTGCAGCAACCTGCACTGCTCCTGTGGAAAAGGGGCCCATTCCTGCCAGCCCGTCACCCGTGTGACAAACAGCGGCCAGCACGGCCTCACCACGGCCTTGTGCTAGTCCAGGACCCCCGACAAAGAGACCTGCCGGGGCTGAGCAGACTGCAAGACAACCACTGCCCTCGGATGCTTAACGGCGACTTCGGAGCCTAAATTTAGACGTGTGTTTCAGTCTTGCCCCCGATTTGTATATGAAATATACGCCATGAAAGCAGCGGTCATTCAAATATTACAACTTCCTCTTATTAGCTGCGATACTTTTACCATATGTATCACAGTTTGTCTGCTTAATACACAGTATTACAGTATTTCGTGTTTCCTTGTCAAAAAGTCTTCCAATGGCTTTAATTATGCTTGCAATAACTTAAAAAAAATWWAAAAAAAMCCCCACACACAAAACAAAACATTGTCTGTCCAAGACCTTGGGTGGAAAGGGAAGGTCTCACAACTCAGGGAATCACTTTTTTGGCAACACAAAAACTCAGAAACTCTCTGTACGCCAGATCCTGGCCTGAAGGCCCCTGCCCATCTCGTAAATGAAGCGTGACCCCAGATCACTCCAAAGGGATTAAACGAACACCCAGCAGGCAAGGAACCCACCGGGAGCCCATTCCCTGACCCACGTGCTTGGCGGATGTGCTTACAGCCCYGTGTTTAACTGGCGGGGCAGCACCCGCCTCAGGCCCAGCACATCCACGTGCTTCGTTCGCACGGTTCTAGRCCGCCATGAACCACCGGGCTCCCTCAGGACCTTGGTGCGAGCCGCTTACCTACCCCGCTCGCCTTCCACACCGCGTCCCTCTCTGCTGCCCCGAGCTCGGGGCCGCTCGGGCTGCGCAGGAACTGCTCGCTGGGCACGGCCGCCCGCACGGGCACCGCGTCGCCTCGCACAGGCCGGGGCGAGCGGCCTGTCCTCGGGGCACGTGGCGGCGGTGCCAGCTGGCCCGGAATAGGAGGGAAAACCGGGCATATAGGGATGATGGGCCTGGGAACGGCCGTCGCCGGGCGTGGAAGGAGCCACGACCGCCCCCAGCRCCTCCACGAGCCCCGGGGCGGCCCGGGCGGGACGCGCCGCCTCAGCGGCC
>PTEX01000311.1:736854-778145 GCA_003342815.1 Eudromia elegans
GGCCCGGCGGGCGGCGGCGGCCCGAGGAGCCCCTCGGCCCGGAGGAGGAGGATGAGCCTCTGGCGGCGGGCGCTGGCCTGGGCCTGCCCGCCGGGCGCGGCGCGGCAGGTAGGGCGGGCGGGTGGTACCAGGGCCTGGGGCACCGCGGGGCCCGTTGGCGGGTGCCCCGCGTTGAACGCGTCCCTTCTGTCCTGGCAGAGCCGTGCGCGCACGAGACGCCCAAGAGGCCGCTGCGCAGGAGGCCGCGCGGCGCCGCGTTCAGCTCGCCCGCGGGCGACGCGGAGGCGCAGCAGGAGATCTTCTGGGACCCGCAGTCGCCCGTGTGCGCAGCAGGTGACGGTGCCGCCGCAGCCGGGCCCCTCGCGATGCCCCCGCCGCCGCTCGGGGTACGGGCGGTGGGGCCGGCTTTCCCCTTCACTCCCCCAGATCCATCACCCCAGAGCCGAGTCGGCTTCTGGCTTTCCTAGGTGCAATGAGGCTGGTTGAGACACTGTCATGCTCTGCCGTTCCTGAAACCTGTATTTTTTTTTTCTCCTTTTTTTTAGGCAGTGGAAAAAAGAAGCAGATTGCCAGTAGACGCGCAGTGGAAATTTCAGAGATTGTTAATCGTATTGCTCCTCAGGTAACTACTGCTTTGCCCAAGGGTGCACGCTGTAAGCAATAATCAAAGCTGCGATACAATATTCAGTTTTAATAACGATGTACCTTCAGTGACAGTACTGTTCTTRCCATGAGGAGCAGTAAGTGTGCAGAAAGGTAATAACATGCTTATAAAACAGGACTGAATCAAAATCGCAGCCATAGCATTTGATTCTGGTTTGACAGGGTCATTTTGTCTCTCCTATTTAGAATATTAAGGAAAAATTATACTTTAGAATTTCATAGTCATTAAAAGATGCTGATTCCTCTCTCCTTAATGATTACAATACTATCATGATTGCAAGTTATTCAGAAACTGGACTGGCCTCGGAACTCTGTTCACACAGAGTTTTCTTAGTTATGATTTTATATATATAAAACACCCCTCCTTCCCAACTAATTACCTTCCTTTACTAATTACCTTAGTAATTAGTAAAGTTCAGCTATTTTTTTGTGCTTAATTAGAATGTTTCATGATCTTCCATATTTGGCTCTGGCCCACTTGTAGTTTTGCTACTGCAGCACTGTCTCTGGGATTTGAGAATTCAGATCCAAGACTGCATTTGAAGCTCTGAGACAACTTCATTCARTTTTTAAACTTCCTTTAAAGGCTCCTTCTATGAATGATTTGTAATGGAAGAAATCAGACTTCTTAACAGGGTGCATACAGAATATGATTTTTCTGAAATTCTCTAGTCTGTTAATGCTGCTGCAAGTGGATGCAGACAACATTACTTAAGCAGCTGCTTGCTAAAGTAAGCAAAAACATTGCTTGCAAAGTGAGAGTTGTAGATGATGTGTAAACCTGATTGGGAAAGTAAGCACTGTATTAGATTGGAGTGCTGAAATAGAATTCAATTATTTTAATTGAAGTTGCTGCTCAAAGCTGATAAAATTAAGACTATTGGTCTTAATACGGTTGCAATCGTCTTGCTTTGCTTGTGTTGGTTTGGCTCCTACCTGTGACTTTCAGTGCACGTATTCCAGTTTAATTGTTTTAGCAACTTGGATGAATGCAAGGTATGTGTCTAGTTCGATCTTCATCTGAAATCAAATTACTAAGTATTATAAATCTAATCATTCAGGATGAAAAATCAGCCTATAGTGGAGGATCCCTTTTAGGGACATGGATTGGTGAGGATGCCATTCCCTGTACACCTGGGGTAGTAAAACTGCGAGCTAGGACAAAGTTAAGTGGTACGAGGTAAGTTGCAGTTTTGTCTTGCCTACCACAGTTAAACTTTCAGGAAAAGGGATATTTTATTTAATAGTGTTAAGTCTAGTGAGTAGCTGTACATTAGTGTACAAAGTCCTTTTAACTTTGGGTTATCTGTTGTTAACAGAGTAGTTATCCTTTGGAATTATTAAAAGGAATGCATTGAAAATGGGGCTTGCTTATAGTTGCAAAATTAGAAAATAAACAGCTAATTAGGTAGTGTAATTGAACTTGGCAAACTTTTCTCAGTAGTTCTGATTCCTCTCTTTATTATCATTGTTGTTCTGACTTTTTTTTTATCTCCCTCTTTTTAATCCAGAGATCTTAAAATAAAAGATCCTGAAGAAGAACTAATGAAACTGGCTAAGGAATTTGATAAAAACCTGGTGGAGTTCGATGCTGCTCAGGAACAAGAGAAGTTTTGTCAGGTCTTCATCCAGAGTGCCTCTGAGACTTTACCGAATGGTAAAGATGACGTGCAGAAGAACCTGAATTCAGTCCTGGATGAAGTTTCTGAAGCGGATATTGCTGTCTCCCTGAAAGCAGTGGGACAGAGCACTGGCATCGCTGCTGCAGAGCCCTGCCAGTCTAGCAGTCAGAAGTCCRTAGACCTTGAAGCTGAAATAGCCCTTCATGCCCTTTTTGATTGTTCCACCCAGAAATGCAGTGGACAGCTGAGCCAAGGACTGTCGGGTATTTCTTTAAATAATGGTTTCCAGGAAAATAAAAGCATCTTGGAGGAGGACCACCTTCCTGAGCCAGTTAAGAACAAGCAAAATGTTACTTCTGAGAGGTGTCAAAAAGATACTCCATGCTTACCAGGAAGCGTGAACCAGACTCTTCCAAAACCTCATACGTTTCTGTTGACAAAACAAAATCCTTTGAAGACCAAAGTGGTGGTCTGCAGTAAGGCTGCTGATGTCATTTATGATGACTTTGATGACTGGGATGCAGACTTTTTGGCAGATGACTCTTTTGTAATGCAAATAACCCAAAATCCTGAACTGATAAATACTGAGGAGGCTTCAGCAGTTCCTGCAAATCCACCTGTGCTTGGTCTCAGTGATGCTAGCAGAACAAAGGAACAAAGTAGTTGCAATTCAGTAACTCGTCTGGAGAGTTTACACAAATCTAATAGTTTGCAGCATTCATCTTTGAAACAGTCTAGTAAAAACACACAAAATGTTGCAAAGTCTCTTTCTTTACAAAGGTCATGTAATAGTACAGAAACATCAAAGGCACAGTCTGCTTCCTTGCATGGCAAACGTGACATTAAGCCAGACAAAATAAACGCTGCTTGGAAAAGTGCCCAAAACAATGAGTTTATTCCTGTTTCCAGGCAATCTCAAGTGAAGAATGCAAGTGAAACTATTCCACCTCCTCTTCCTTTTCCTTCAAGATCTAATGCTAATAGGCCACAGACTGAAAAATCCGGGAATGCTGCACACACTATTTGCTGTCAACCATCCAATATTTCTGCTAATAGAAAACGTAATGATCTGACTAAAGTGGTCAGCCAAGCTAATGTGGGTCACTTGAACCAAGCTGAGATTCCCAAGAAAACTCCTCTGTCTTTTGACTGGACTGAACCAAAGTTTTCTGATGAGGTTTTAGATATGTTTTGTGAATCGGATAGTCTTTGGGACGCAAACTGTGAGGATGATGAATTGTTGTACCAGGTATGTGACGATATAGAAAAGCAGACTCGGAGCCAGGATGCCAAACAAGGGAATGAAAGAGCTGGAAGTACAGAAGGAGCTGGTGTCAACTCCAGGTCCAATGCTGATAATGTCTCCACAGGATCTAAACAAGGATTGGGCGATCGCCTCTTTGCTCAGAAAACAAATGTGAAACAGGCCCCCGGGCCACTGAGCGCTGCTGGTAGGAGCAGCTCCAAGGTTGCACGTGGGCTGGCTGCAGCAGCTGACACAGGGAGCTGCAGAAGTGTCTCGGGTCCAATAACTGTGGTCTCGAGTGCTCCTGTGGAGTGTAAATATGCCCTGCCTAAAAACTGTCATCAAGCGGCTTCTGGGGATACTGCAAAGACTATTTCAGGAAAATGGTACAGATGGAATTCCRTCCCGGCAGGAAAGACTGCTTCTGAAGGCAGTCCTGCTAATGTGGGAAATGCTTTCAGTAGCAAAGCATCAGATAGCCTGTTGTGTAACACAGGGAGGACACTCCATAGCAGCTCTGGTAACAAAACGTCCCTCGTGCCCTCAAAGTTTAAGTTCCGGAAGACTAACAGTGCTCAAGGGGCTCTGTGTGTAGAGTCTGCAAATCCCGAGTGCCGATCGGGCAGCGGAATCACCGTGCCACGTTTGGAAGAAAGCAACAATCAGCTGAACACGACTTTGCACAGCAAGCCTGAAAGCACCAAACTGCCTTTCAAGAGGCACCTCTCAGAATCTTTTGCACTGCCTACAGCAGGTATGAGTGTCCGCTAACCCTGCCAAACTGTTAATGCTCTGATCCCAACTATAATGCCGTTCTTACTTCAGCTTCTAGTCCTTGTTGGTATTCATCAGATCAGCCACTAGTGAATGTCCTATCTAGAACTTGATTTATTCCTTCCTGCAAAATAAATCTACCCGGGCATCCTTTGGATTCCTGTACTTACAGATCACACCTTCCTCCTCTCCCATTGTGAAGGTGGTAGTGCACACTGATGGGTGTTCAGAGTGGCTGACCAAGGACCCTGACGGCAGCCCTCAGCCCACCCTCTTCCAAATTATTAGCTAATATTTTGCTGTATTGGTGCTGCAGCATATGGCTACCTCTTAATTCATAGATTATTTTGAAAAAAAATTAAAAATTACCTCATCCTGATGCATAAAAACAGCTATCAGGAAAAAATGGAATGTTAAATTTACTATTGTGCATCTGGAAATTGGGCTCAGATCATGAGGCATTTCTGAAACACTGGCCTGTATTGTTTTACCCAGTAGCCAAAGTTGCCACGGAAACATTTTTTCACTCTAAAAACTACCTTATATCCTTTCTTGTAGCCTCTCAGTTAGTTGTTGCAACCACTTGACCATGTAAACATGACCACCCGTGCCCTGTTGGTACTTCCTAGATAAATGTGGAATTGGGCAGGTGTCGGGCATTTCTTGTTTGGACTGATCTCATGGCTGTGTCACCTTTTAATCAGTGTTAATCTTGAGGACACCTGCCTTGAGGATGTACTGTATCGATCTCAATTTTCAAAAAGCAGTGTTTAGAAGGGAAAAAAAAACTCTCTGAAATTGACTCCTCCAAACATCACCCAGCATGATTTGAAGAATGCCTCTCTTAGCTCTGTTTTCTATCTGGGCAAATAGCAGACAAGTGGAAAGTAGGAAAATTAGATGTTACTGGGAGAAGAAGATAACCAGACATTCTGGGGGCCATTCTAGAGAATAAATGATCATCTGAAGGATTTGAGGGTTTTTTTATATATTTTTTTCTTCAATTTCTCTTAATGTGTTTTAGTTTGAAGTCTTATATGGAAATATATGGAACTGTTGGAAAATGGTATATAAATGGTGAAAAATCTTGACATTTTATGAATGTTGGGAGTCTTCTTGCTGGTTCCAGTGAGGTCAGGATTTCACTGTATGGGAATTCATCGTTCTGCAACACAAAATATAAAACATTATGCTTAGCTATCATGCCCTTGTCTCCTTTGCAGATTTTTATTGCTGCTTTTCACCTTTTTTCAACCTTTCTGGTTTTATTTGTGTGACACCTGCTCTATACCTGACCCCGGTGTCTCTGCCTAATGCACTGAATTGCAGAGCCCTTTTCACTCCGATACCCTTCGTTTTCCTAACCCGTTGCCGTCTCCTGCTTTGGCTCCTGCTGTCTGGAGGTTCCCTTGAAGGGCAGCCCAGTAGAAGCTCCGTGACGGGAACGCTGCACGGGTCACGCATCGCCCCGGGGACAGGGCACAGGGGCCCTTCTCACTGCAGGCCCTGGGCCTCAGAGCCGCTTGCCCTTGGCCCTGCTCCTTCAGATGCTGGGGTGAAAAAAAAAAAAAATGAGCTTAAATCCATATTGGACCAACGTGAAGGCGCCTAATGTGTGGTTATTTTTGTTTACAGGGTCTGCAGTGGAACAGAAAAACAGAAAATGTTCTCAAGAAGAAATTGAAAGGAAAAAACAGGAAGCTCTTGCGCGGAGAAAATCCAGGATGCAGGCATCCCTGAAAGACGTGTGAGCTGCTATGTTCTTTCTGCCCGTGGAAGACGTTTTGTTCCAAGCTCTCTGCAGGGCCGTGAAGTTTAGAGTGCACTCAGCTAGTGGATCATTGTGTTGAATCTGTACAGTTAAAACTTTGTACGAGTATGAAAATATTTGTATGCCCACAGAATTAGAAGGCTTCAGATCAAACTATATGTGTTTTGATTGTGTTTCTCTTTCTGGGAATAATCTAGATAAAGCCTATGGCCGCTCATAAATAGCTTAATATAAAAGTGAGCCTGAGCAACAAAGTTCTGCTCTCAAGTAGATTTGATTTTAAGAAAGGTACAATCAAGAAAACATCCAAAATAAAATAACGGAAATGCACAGGGCCTGCAAAACTTGCTCAGTCTGTGGTTTTTTGGGGTAAAAATCATACGTAGGGAAAGAGGAATTTCATATGTAAGCTTTATAAGGTGAAAGAGCATCCAGAAAAGGATACTCTTTTTAATTCCCTCCAGGAAGAGTTGCAAATACTCTAGCTAACAAAACCCTAAACGGCTGTTACCCAGCTTACTGAAGATGCAGGCTATATCGCTTCAGCAGACCATAAGCAAAAACACAAGCAGAAATTCTCAACAGCTACTGCTCAGTGTAGCCTGATGAGTTGTACACGCGTTTCAGACTGAGGTCTGTTAAAACACAAGTGCAATGTGATGCCACGTTAATTGGGGCTGATAAATAAGAGTTTTTGATGTGATAGATGGCAGAAGAGCTCAAACTGCACAAAGGAGCCTGTGCGTAAGCAGAATGATATTTCACTACTGGTAAATGCTTTTATATCAACATGTGACATTATGAAAAGTGCCTGTAATTTTACTTTGTAAATAAGTAACTTGAGTTGTACCAAAAGGCTAGAGGAGACTTTTGGTTGCTGTGGGATGTGCCTTTTTTTCTGGGGTTTTKTTTGTTTGTTTGTTTGTTTGTTTTTTGTAATTCTTGCAAATGTAAATACTGTATATGTGTAAATCATCATTAAACTGTACTTTTTTAAACATTTTCAGTCTGGTTTGAACAATACTGTACTTGGCAGGCATAGAAAAATAGGTGAAAGGGGTGGGAATAGGCATCCCAGCTGGTTTTACCTGCATTTTTTCCTCTTGGCCAGGCACTGAGTCAATCCATGCCTTAGTATTTCCCTGGACCCACTGACATTAAATCCTAGAACCTGGAGGAAGCTGCCTCTTAACTACAGCAGTCAGCACTGCAGTCCTGAGAGGCTGAAGACGTTTTTCACAGCAGAGGGAAGGACCTTTTGTCTTGCCCACAACTGGTTGCTACTCAGCTGATGATGGAATCAAATCTGGAAGCGGTCCAAGAACAGTGGGTTGCACCTGATTCAAAAACTTCACCRTAATAATGCACTTAATATAACGTGAAGCTGCAAGGTGTTTTGTTGTTGTCAAAGTCTTTGCTGGCAGAGGTGAAGCCGTGTAAAGACGCAAGGCTTGCACGTCCACATGGCAAATAAAGGCCAGCCTCAGTTACGCTGGTTGCAGACATGGTGCCACCGCACTCCCCGACGCACGCAAGGTTCAGGAGCCCTGCACTGAGCATGTCTCCTGGCAGGACCTGTGCAAGAACAGAGCAGCTCCTCCTGCCAGGGCACGGCTCACCAACCCTCCGCTGTGCCTTCCAAAGAGATCCGAACCAGCAGCTCACGGAATTCTGTTGCCGGGACGGGTATGGGAAGGAGCTTTCATTAACTTGGTGCTCTAGGAAGCCACAATCTACTCTGACAAATTACACAGCTAAAGTTGTCGCCACTCTCTATCTGCTGATCATCATTTTATTAAGTACTTCAAATGTGCTGCCTAGGCATGTTTTAAGAATTCATTTGCTGATCAGTGTGAAACACCTAGATTGTTTTTGACAGTTTAGGGATAACACATGTACTATCCCATCCAATGAGTTAATCCTAACGGAGGGGCTTTGGKTTGGTTTGGCTTTCATTTTTCATCAATACCTACTATGCTTCAAGGCCTGAGCTTGGTCCTTCTCAACCACTGCTTTCTAACTAGAAATCACAGGTATGTGGGAACAACATTTCTCAGCTGATACYGAGACACAAACATAAGATTTTTTACTGGTCACAACCTCACTGACTGTCCATCACCATTACCAAAAACTGAATAGAATTTCCCTTTTGTGACTTGAGCCTATTAGAAATAGATAAAGAATTTCTTGCAGCAAAATTAGCACCTTCTAACCAGCTTCCTTAGGCGAATTCGAGATAAGGGAAACGCTTAGAGAAAAACCATAACCCAGCAGAGTTCCCTGGTTGATGCAGTGGAGGCCGAGGAGTCATAGGGGTTAGAATTGGTTAGAAACAGACATAATTACAAAGACCAACTGCTACAATAGCAAAAGTAAAAACCCGAAAGCTTCTGYGCAAGCTTCGGTCTGACTCTTTGCAGTAGACAACAGTTCTTCATTAGGAAAGTACCTGCATCGTTTTAATGAATTAATACACATGTACGCCTAGGAAGTTTGGTATTTCAAGATTCACTTCACTCTGAAGGCACGTCTTCCTCCAGGCCAAAAAGACCTATACAAATAGTAACAACAATCTTAAACACATTCCAAATTAAATTATGACTGTCATGTTTCATTATAAATTAATTTATGAGTGTTTGCTTAAGCACTCATCTTCCTTTCATTCACAGCATAGTAATTTTTACAGGAGCAATCAGTGAGCTTTAGTTTAAATGTAAATGAAATTCCTGTACGCCTGCATTCCTGGGATTTTTATTTATTTATTTTTTTGAAATTGAAGTGATATTGAAGTATCTCACTAGGAGCGGAGTCACTTGCTGGAGGCCAGGACTCTGATGCCTCGCCTAAGAGCGGCTGTTGTTTGGCTGTGTGTTTTCTTCTAAAAGACACAACCCACCAGGTGAATGGGCCAGTCATGGTTATCCTCCCAAGCTGTATCTGAAAGGGAGTGCTGTGCAGTAACACCTACATTCACACCCTTCCTGTTGGTGAGGGTCCATGCTTAAAGCATTCCACAAATGCACAAATGCTGCTTTTTATTGTGTTGTTTCTATCAGATCTCCAGAGGGGCCAGCACCCAGCAACTCCTCAAATTCTGCCCTACAAGGAGCAATAGATCTCAGGGCTGCAGTTCAGAAATGGCAAGCCAATGCTGTATGTAGCGCTTGTTATATCTAGATCTTTATATACCCAGAGGAAAAATGTAGATGAATTCATTGATTATATCTTTTTAAGCCCCCAAAGAGCTACAATTTGTCAGGAAAGAATAGCTGGAAGCAACAGATAGTGACCTAAATAGTAGAATTCCAAAGATAAAAACGGAAGAAAACGAGCACAACTGCCTCATTGTGCGGGGCTGCAGTGTCTGTAACACTCCAGTGACTCCAGTGTTTGTGGAAGAGGCAAAAAGGCAGATGTAATCTGCAGAGCTCCAAGTGACAGCCTGGGTAAGTAGCCCTCAAAGCTGGGGCCACAAACACGCCGCCAACGGTGCTGTAAATCAGAGCCGCGGTATTTGTCGGCTCCGACGCACCCCGGCGTAGCTGCCAGAAGAGCCAGCGACGTCTGCCCCGTAAAACACTCGCTAGTATCTAACGTGCTGCTCTCGTGGACTAAACACAAACGTCCTGGGCTCTTTGTCCRTGACGCCGGTGCGGAAGGCTGGCGAACCGCTCCGCTCTTGCAGCAATTTCCCTCGAGCGCTGCAGGCAATGGAGTGACTCGGGCGAGGAGAGAAGCAAGCCCCTGCGTTTCCTTATTCTAAGGAGTCCTTGTTTGCTAGCACATAAATCTAGCAAAGCAGCACTGCATTTATCAGCAACTGTAGTTGTTTATGCCCATTTGCAAACTTTTCCAGGGAAAAGAAAGAAAAAAACCGTTGCATTTATGCCTTGCTCTTTAACAGCTCTCACCTCCAACCGTGTAGTTGGAAAGGCGAGGAGAGCGCTGCAGGATTTATAGATCTCCAGGCCCACACACACAATATGGATAGCTCCAAATCAAATAGGATGGGCTAACACAGCACAGCCACTCAGTGCCTTTGTTTGTTTGKTTTTTACGCCAAAGCTGAGCATATTCTGCAGAATCACAGCTTTACGGTGAAGGATATTTAGGTACCTGGGGGAGTTTCTCGTGGCTACAAGTTTTTTCAACCCTGGTGATGCAGTGATGAAGAACTGTCATTAAGAAGAGTTTGAAGAATAGTCGTTTTAGAATAACCATTAAACACAGCTTTGGGTGTTGCCAACCTGCAGAAGGATGAACCGTAATGACAAAAAATGGGCTTAACAGAGGGAAACAAGCGTGTTCTCAAAGGCTTGCATTATAGTTTGGAAACATTTTAGTAGATAAAGTGGTAATGCTTATGCCACCAATACTGCCTTGCAAATGGCTTTTTTAATTAGCTATCGTGTTCTACTTAAAAAAAAAAAAAAGTGAAATATGTGCATGGAACTATCATAAATCTGACTTGGGAGCCCGTGGGGCGGCCGAGAGCAGCGAGTTCATGGGTGCCAAACTGCAAGCCTCTCTGTGAGACCCCCGGCAGGCCCCACACCTCCAACGAGCACGTCCAGGAAGGGCAAAGAGGTTCCCATACCCTGCAGGAGAACGTCCAATCTGGGCAGTGTAACCCATCCAGGACACTCCGCCCAGGCGAGCTTCGTGACCTGCAGGAAGCGTTACGGGAGCGAACAGAAAGACATTCCAAGATGTGTTAAGATAATGTCAATCAGGGCAGACCAGACAAAGAAAGACCCTGTCTCGTTTTTCCCTTGGGAAATATGAAGCACTGGTAAAACTATGTAACATGCCTGTTAGTTATAAAAATATCGGGCAAGCCCACATTTGGGAACCGGCGTGACGCAGACACGAAGGGGTGAGATGKATTCTTGCAAGGCGTATCAGACGTGCTTATCTTCTCAGCAATTTGCCTGTCTGTGCTGCAGAAGAGCACAAGCGAGTACTTAAAGGACCCTCCTTTCCTATATAGTGACTAATTTGGCTTCTAAGAGAGGCTGGAGCTTACTGCTTCAGGAGGAGCACGGCAAGACCTGGACACGGGGCCCTCCTGAGGCCTTCGTCTCCATCCTCCCCCTCGCGCTCAGGATGCTTCCGAATTCAAGACGTAAATCTGATTTTAAAATGAACCCAGCTTCGATATTTACCGCAACTTAATGACAGCGTTAGACAAGAATTTAATTACTTAGAGTCAGTATGCCATATATACTGTGTGGATGTACCACGGGATTTATTTTAACGTGTAATTTAAAGTGTAACTTTTAGACTGCACCTCAATATGAGCCTAAATCAAAATATCTCCACTGAGGAAGCACATTCTTCAAAACTGATTACAAAAGTAGCCATGCTACTAATGGAGGCTCTCTGTAATTTTACAGCAAAAATGTCTTGCAAGAACAGTCTTGGGAAGCTGCAGGTTAATGTAGTGTTCTTCAAGCTGAAAACTGCTAAGGAAATACCTTTTTTTCATGGGGCTCTACCTTTTCCATCTAATGTTACCTAGAAATACATCTCTCTAAAGGTCAGTTCTGTGACCTTTGCAACTCACACACCAAGTGCAGAAAACGCGGGGAGAAAACATCTCTCCTTGAGATGCGTGTGCGTCTCAAGAAGGCTGAAAAAGCCAGGGCACGTTTTGCCAGTCGGCATTATCTGAATTTATGCCAGACCATGAAACACTGTGAAACTTTAAACGAGCTGGGTCTTGGCAAACAGAGATGTCCATCAACTCTGTGAACGCCCCAAAGGAGCTGCGTTTACCAGTGTAAACACAGGACCCAATTCTTAGTGACACTGGTGCTCTTCTGTGACAGCGCCGTAGACCTTGTCTATATGGGGCATTCAACTAGCTGTTTAACCAACTTATCTCAATAAAAGGGTGGCTGATACCATTCCCTGACAAAACCTTCGCTGGCAATAAAAAACCCCAGTAATGTCAGGGCAGCATTCACGGCTAGGTGAGGAGACGGGCTTATTCAGGCACTTAAGTGCTTAAAGATGTAGACATCAATAACATGCATTACGCCCCAAAAAAAGTGATTTTTCATTATCCAAGTATCTTGTGTGACAACATCTAAATGCATATTATTTACGTGTATTTCCAGATCTTCTTTTCGGTGAAAAAAGAATTAGCTGTATTGGAGCTTGTTAGGACACCATTCCATTGTAACGTTATGCTGGACACATCCAGCCTAAGAGAAGATCATGGAGGTAACTCCAAAGCAAAACCAGAAGTACAGAAGCCAAGAGCTGGGTGAGAGGGAGATGAGGAAAACCAAGGGCAAAGCTTGTCTTCCAATGCATGATGAGGAAAACCAAGGGCAAAGCTTGTCTTCCAATGCATGAAGGACTGCGGCTCAGGAGGCTGTATTGGAGGCAGCAAAGAGAAGGTAGGTAGGGCTGTGGGAACGAAGAGCAGCTTCAGAGAAACTTCTGGAGACCAAAGCTATGGGGAAATCACTGGACTGTTGAAAAGACAGACTGAATTAAAGGAATTTTTATTTCGATTCTTCTAGACGGAAGGGCACGAACATGCTGGAAGGCAGAGGGTGCAAACTAGAAAACAGAGAAGTCAAGAACAGACAAGGAGGGACCCGAGAGCTAAGGGAAAAACTCGCACTTGGCCTGGAGAGACGTGATGAACAGAAAGCGAAGGAGAGGAGCAGCTCCCCGGGAGGAAGAGCAGCGCCAGCAGGACACRGCAGCTGGGCCTGTCTGCACTGACTGCCCCTAAAGACCTGGCCCAGGTCCTGGAGCAGCTGAAGGTCGGCAGCAAAACCCATTCATTGAGTCACGAGCAAGCTCAGAAGGCCTGGAGCTCCGTCCCAGTGAGAACATCAGAACGGGAGGCAGTTCCCTCTCTGGAAGAAGTCCTGACCCTGTTAAAGTCAATGACAAAACTCCCATAGCCCTCAGCAGAGCCAAAATTCCACCTCGTGTCTACGGCTGCTCCACGGAGACTTCCAACATGAATGCCAATTAGCGCCAGTTTCGAAGGTGACACTTGTGACATGGAAACTCTCTCCACTGGGAGAGGAGCTGAGATGATCAGATTGAGTTTGCAAAGGCCGGGAAAGGTGAGCGCGACATTCCCTGTCCTAACAATCCACCAAAACAGACAGCCACACGCACACGGAAACAGGGTTCTCCGGCGGCTCCGAAGCACGCTGCAAATGACATAACCACCGACACAGAGAAAAATAAACAACTAGACAAATAAAGGAGTTTGTAATTCAGTCTGCATGTGGCAAGTCTAACGAATCAATTAGTATGGCAAAAACTATGCATAAAATAATGTTTAATTAAAAAAAAAAAGAGAGAGAGAGGCAGAAACCTTTAAAGGGTAAACTGTCTCGCCGTGTAAAGTGAACGAATACCAAAAGAATGACCTGAGGACAGCAGGCTGCTGCCTTGAGGCTTTCAGACCCTCGACTTAACGCGACAACCACTATTAGCACAGTCAGATGAATGGTTCAATGGTAATTGGAATATTAAACAGGATGTGTCGTTCTGATTTCATAAAAAATATGCATCTGAGTATTTGATACTTAATATCTGGGTTAATCTAAGAGATGTGTAAGCAGAGAGGAGGCTGCAATGCTCGAAATAGAACCTTCTTGGGTTTAACCTGCGTGTTGATGTTTTGCATGTCTAMATTGACCCACACTCAGCACAGAGCCTCCCAGCAGCCTCCCACCCCCCAAGCTGTGGAATCACACCAACCTTCCAGGTGTTTTCCATGGCTCCAGTTCTACCGTCCCTGTTTTGGGTGCGAATCCACACTAATTCAGGACTCAGCGCTGCGTTTCCCCAGGCACATAGAGCACAATGTCTGTCCCCAGACGTCACGGGGCCCGATTCTCCTCTCTGCCCTGCTCTTCCCACCTCAGCACCAACGCCTTGGGAGACAAAACAAAACCCACGACAACCCATAAACTGCAGCAACACGCCACAGGCAAACCGCACTTCCAGCCCCTCAGAGACTCCTGCTCCGAGGCGAATCCGTATCTCATTCCAAGCCAGGTTCTGAATAAATACGTGATCACATCAGGGCGTCACCACATCATTTTTCACACGTGCATGTACACAGCCCCCCCGCTTCCAAACAGCTCCGAGGAGACAAGCCTGGCACAGCAGAAGGGCTGAATTCCAGCCTGGACGTGGGAGCTTGTGCATCGCCTGCTCGCGCCGTGTTAGCCCTAGGAAACACAGGTTTTATTCCACGTTATACATGCCAAAGTCACCACCAGCGTTAAAGCAGAGACACAGAGCGTATTTTCAACCGTTCCCACTATGGCCATCGACGGAGAGCGCGACTCAGCAGGTTCCCATCACAGCGTGGGCCTCTCCTGGGTAGACACTGACCCGACCCTTGCAGGAGCGGGGCGAGGGGGCACGGTGCGCACGTGCCAGGCGAGCGGGAGATGGGTTTAATTAATCTCAAATGCCTTCGCCATTCAAGAACTGCAGTCCTGGATCAGTTCCTGCACTAACATGATTAGCAAATATTGACTTTTGAGTACAATAATAATGTGTCATCTGAAACCCTTGATAAGTAACTTAAGTACTTCCTTAGCTTGCATCTTATTAAATTAGATAAGGTATGGCTGAGGCACATTACACAAAGCCATTGGAAGGGGAAGTCAGACCTAAAGATTTTAGTATTGATTAAAGACAGGCAAAAGTTACAATACAGAGGAAACTCTGGGGCCTGTATTCTGATCTCCCGTCCACTGCTGCTAAGCACAGACTGCCTCCCTCCAAGATTTGCACTCATGCTAGCGAGCTGCTGATGCCACTCAGGCAGGTGGTATTTTTCAGCATTTGTTAACCCGGATGTCTTTCCTTTGAGGCTTTTTTTGGGGTGGTGGTGGTGGTGAAATCACTTCATTCCATTTCTGCAGACCGCAATTCTCACAGTTTAACAGGGGTAAACATCCCGGTGCACGACTTTCTGACRCGCAACCCATCACTCGCCTGTGCACGATGACCACGTAGCACTGGTCTCACGGAAGGGCAACCCACACAGGCTCGGGGCTTCCCAGGTTGACACAGTGCAGGAAGAGCAGCCCGTGGCACCGGTGCGCCCGTGACCGCGGCAAGCACAACACGCTCAAACCCCTCCGGATGTGCAGAGCAAGTCAAGCAAGAACGGCGTTAAAAGGGGCGATCCTCCCCAGCTGCAGCCCGACAAATCCCCCTTTATCGATTAGCTCTCAAAGGCAGTGCAGGGAGAGCACGACGCCTACGACAGACTTGACAGACTTCGGACGGAGCGGCTGGCGGGGAGAAGAAAAGCTCCAAATGTCATCAGAGCAAATGGTCTGTGAATGTTGCTTCAAAGCTAGTCATTAGTTGCCAGGGTGTTTTGCCACGAAGCTTGTAAAGAGGTTTTCCTAGAGGGGAAGGTAGGACAAAATGCACTTCTTGGCAAGAGGACTTCTGCTGAAATAGCAGGACACATTAATTCTTGCTTGATACATAAAATTAATTAGAGGATTAACATCCTTTATGAAATTTTGCCAGAGATTTTTTTCCTTTTTACCAGGAATAGACCCCAGGCCTTTTCTGTACTCTAATGAAATTGCAAATTGACTTGTGTTCAAATGATGCTTGACTAAAATGAATAATTAAAAATGTATTGCTAACAATGAGACGGGTCAGCTGATCTTTTCAAGGATTAATTAGTTTCAAGAACCATCTTGCTTATGTAACACAGCAAAGGCCAATGCCAGGACACCTTCCCTTTCATGCAGTAGTTCCCCTTGAAGTCAATGGGCCCATTCTGCTCCCAATTAGCCAAGGTTTTATTCCATATTCAGCCTGTTGAGAGTGAGTTTTGCTCTACAGCAACTCAGAGCAAAGAACTATGCCTAAGGGCCTGGCGCTGTTATTCCATGTAAAATTCCAGGAGCCCGATTCTCCCCTTGGCTTGGGGCTGACCCAAAATCAAGCCCCATTTCTGGGAGTCTCCTCTTGGTCTTGCTTGGGCTTTGCACTAAGGCTGTGGATAAAGCCCAAAGACCTGACACAGCKGGAGGCCCCTGTGACTGAGGGGGGAATCAGGAGGATGACTTTCGATAGGCCAACGAGGGGATAAATAGAGAAAGACGAAGGGACAGAGAGGGAACAGGGAGGCCTCTGTGCGTGTGTGCATTGCCTGCTGGAAAAGCATGTTGGGGTTGGCACTGTCCAGCACGAATACAGAAGAATCTAGGGAAAACGGCTTAACATAAAATGCTCAGAGGCACGTTAGGAATCTGATTCGCCGCTTTCTTCAGAAGATTTAAATATTTGGCTTCAAAAAGCGCCTAGGCAGCTACCAAGTTTCCATTTTCCCAGGTGCCTTGAGAGTCCAAGCGAACGCCCTTCCTTCCCTTCAGATGACTTTGAAAACTGCCTCTCCGAGCCTCGTTCATCAGYGCCTTGCAAGCGGAGGCGTCCAGCTCTGGCGGGGTGCCATGCAAAGCCACGTTCACGAGCCAGCGCAAGGGGCCGGGGAGAGGGCCCCGCTGATGGGATTCCGGAGCTCTCGGTATGGGGGTCAGCTCATTTGGGACTGATTCGGGGATATTTGCACCATGCTGCCCTAGGCTGCCCATGCTGCCCTTGGGTACTTTGAAAACTTAACCTTTATCTTTGCATAAGACTTACTGAGGCACTGAGGTGCAAAGAGGACCGGYGATGGGGGCTGAGAACCCAACCGGCAACCGGGCAGCTGAAAATATCTTATATAGGTGCTTTGCTTTTAAATATGACACATCTGAGTTACTTCCCTACCACGCGCCAAGAGGGATGTTCTGCTCCTCAAACTCCTCCGTCACCTCGTGTGTTTGTGGAAGGTCCCTTCCTGCAGCGGGAGCGCTAGAAAAGGCAGCCCAACATTCACCTCCCGTGCTCTCCGCAAACACCTCCTCAAAACGAGGACTTCTGCTGCATGGGGCTCCGAGCTCCTCTTGCCGACGGGTCTTTCAGACGTGCTTGATGTTGTGTTCTGGTGTGCCCAATTTGGGGGATGAAAGGTCAAAAGATAGGAAACCACCCGGTGGCTCTTGTGAACCAACATCGTGTCTCACTGGGTATGATCACTCCGTCATTTGCTTCGGCTGCAGCCAAGATTTCTGATACAGGAGGAATAAATCGGGATCCCCAGAGCCGACTCTAGGATTCCAAAGGGGGGCAAAAAAAGGCAGTTCCCTTGCTTAAGACTTGCTAGTCCTTGTTTGAAGAGCCTTGTTTGAAGATGCTCTGGAAAACGTTGTTATTCTTGAGCTGCCCTTTAGTCAGATCTTCTCACTGCCGGCATTGTGCAGAGGCAGCTTAAAAGGTGTACTTAGCATTGAGGGATTTGGTAAATACCGCTTTATTGTGCTTCATACTCCCCACAGGGCATTCTGAAGCGATGCATAATAAGTGTGAACAGGAAGAGCAAGTTTCCAGCCCTGTCAGATTAATTAGAGCGGCGCAGGGTGAAGAGCGCCTTGCCGCTAGGTAGGCGGACAACGCGCGCCGCGAGCCGCTCGGGCACGCACCAGGAACGCTACCCCGCTCCTGGCACTATCGCTTCCTTCGGAGGCAGGTATAGAACGCAGCTACGTTTTACTACCCGCGACCAAACCGCCCTCGTACGCACGCTGGGCACACAAATAAAGGGGGCTGGATAGGCAGAGCTGCTCGCCCAGCCTTTCCTTATGGTTTTAAGGGAATTAGCAACGTGCAAGTTTAATGCCATCTAACTCTGCAAACACATATCAGAGCTTGACTCAGCTCCCTTTTCCCGCCCCCCCCTCATATTTTTGGAGACTTTCTTTTTTCCGATAGAAGCCTAAGAAAACCCTGCCCAGTGTCATATTGGGCTCTGGTTTGTGCCTTTTCCTGTGTCTTTTCAGGCACTCATCAGCATAGGCGGTAAAAAAGGGTCTGATGCAAATGCCACTTGAGTAAGTGGAAAAGATTCCTGCTGAGTGAAGCGAGGGCTGGATAGGATCAGCAGACCCTATTTTTTCCATTCCCTGCCTAGGCAGGAGGATCCGCACTGCGCGTTTCCAAGCTCCGGGATGGAGGGACTCAAACACGGAGGCTACTGCTTCTCTTGAAAGCTACTCCCTGGTCTAAATAGATCATCTGATAAAAAAAAAATCATTCCCCCCTTACCACAACCCACCCTCTTCACTATGTTTCCTTGGAAAGCTCACATTTTTATTCTCCTTCAGTTGCGTTTTCACATTTCAAGTGATAATTTGGGATCTAACATATTCTTCCCACACTTTGCACCGCGCCCAGTTGTACGTATCTGGCTGTGTTTCTCCCTCCTGCTAACCAAATTCTTCCCATTTTTGGAGTATTTTACTGTTCTTCGATGACTTCACGATAATGCGTAATTGTTACTTCTCTCGCTCGCTTCACGCGGTACCCAGAGACGTGAACTGCTTTATCACTATGCAACACRGAGTGCAGCAGACAAGAGCTTTTGCATGGGCTTCACTTGATCCTTGACTAATCATCCTCGTCCACCTTGAGCTGACAGAAAGAAAAAAGGCAGTTCTGGGGTGTAATTTATATAATGCTAAAGCAGAGTTTTAAAGCAGGACAGACTCTATCCTGGGCTTATTTCTGTACTGGGAGGCTTTAAAGGGACTTGGAAATGACTTGCGTGGCTGTCAAGACTATCCCATAGACACGTCATGTTACATGATGTGAATCACGCCCTTGGAAATGTGTGACTAGAAACAGTGGTCAGACTGGCTTTGCAAGGGAAGAACTGTCATACCCAGTAATTAAACTCTTCTGAACACTTGGCTCAGGGAGGTGAACAAAAATTACGCGTTTTTTACAACCCTGGGAGCTCCTGCAATTAGAGTTTCAGAATGAGAAGTTGTGGTTGTTGCTGTCGTGTGCTGAGGAGTGCTCCAATTAAAACGCATCCGACTTCCAAAATGAATTAACAACAACAAAAAAAAATTACCCTGAAACGTGAATGAAATGGTTCAGTGTTTCCTGCCACCCGCTTTTCAGTTTTGCCTTAGCTTTCTTCTTCTAATTTTGGTTCACAAGGAATTTCAAACTTACCACGTTCAGCCCCTTTCAGACCAAAATCACACTTTTCGTTGGGGATTTCCAGTTCATGTGGGATAGAACCGGTGTTTCATCCTGGTCTTCACCCCCAGCCTGTATTCCYGTTTCCTTCCTCCCACGCGGAGCGTGGCGACGCGCTCTCCCAGGCTCGCTTAGCTTGTCCCCTGGGCCGCCATCCAGCGGGCTCTACCGACCTGCGACAAGCTCGGCTTGCTCCCCAGCTCTCCACCTGCTTCACCGTGGGGCTGTGGGCAGGAGGCTGCCACAGAGAACCCCATCCTCRGGCCTCTTCGCTACGGCTCTGCTCGCGGCTTTGATGACGTGCGTCACGCCGTGCTCCGACGAGCTCAGCGCTCCCCGCGGTCACCACGCGTGGGCACGGCCAGCACCACCGCAACGCGCTCCCTCGGCTGGGCTGAGCGTAGCTGGGCGGCCGGCGACGGGGAGAATTTGCAGCCTGAGCCTCGGGGCGGGCGCTCCCTGCTCCTGGAGGGCATTTCAACACGCTTCGGGTTTCGTTCCAAACGGGAAGAAACGCACATTCTACAATTGCAAAACCCTCCATAAAACTGAACCAGCCTTCTCCCCACAGCTCCATCCAAAACAGATGGCAATTCCTTTAGTGAAGGGACCACTTAATTAGAAGTACGCGATACCAAATTAATACCATTTCACCAGGTACTGGGAGGACAACCGAAGGCCGTCCAACCTTCCCCAGGTGTCCAAGACAGGCATTTGTTCCTCTTCTAAGGTACCTGGCAGCGGGTAAGTGATTTAAACGATGCTTGTCGGCTCCCAAATAGAAAAAAATAAATGAACACARAAGAGTAAGATTTCAATTAAAGTTCCTCATGTAAAACAGGCCTCATGCCTTCCCTGACCACAGAGATTAGCTTTTGTGCCTGGAATTGCATTTCATAAGCCTCCTCCCTCGACATGCAACATCTGCTCCCTTTAGGACTATTGTTTTACACCCATAAATAAAACATAAAATTACATTTTTGTCACTCTTCAGGCCAGATCTGCAGCTGGCATAAATCAATGGCAAGCAGTCAACCTCAGCAGAGCTCTACCGACTTAAACCAAACGAGGATCTGGCCCTTGATGCTTTGGTGCTGAAGAAAATAATGGGTCTGGGCAGAGCGCGTGGGACATTGTTCATCAGAAAACGTGTGTGAAACTACGTGGAGCGAGTAACCATAAAGCATGATTGAGCTCTCCAGCATATTTTAACACTTTTTTTCAGTGTTTACTGAAACCTTTTAGGTAGTGCAGTCTCCTCAGATATCATTTTATGTTTGAAAAGCTTTCTAATTCATAATGAAAAGTTACGCGTCGCTCCAATGAATCTCTAGCTTCAATTACTTGCCGTGCAAATGGTTGGCCTGCATTTTGACCAATGTTTATGGTGTTTGGCAATTTTTCAGTAGCTACTTTACCCCGATATGATTAATTCCTTGCATAATATGAGGTTTTGCATGTGTGGAGCTGAAATAACCCTACCAGGCAGAAGAGAAATAAAAGAGCTGGTGTGTTTCAGCTTTAAAAACATTCGAAACATAACATCACAATTTGAAGCGTGCCAACGATAATACGAGTTAGCCATGGATGAAGACAACCACAAGAGACATGAAGTTCCTGATGGGACTCAGCAGCAGGAAAGTCATTACTTGGCTCGTAAGGTCAGCACGCTAGATCATAGCCGGGCGCAGGGAAGCGGGACAAGCCCGGAGCTCACCATACGTGACTGCGTCCGTGGAGCAGAAATGACTCCCGGTATCCGTTTTCTCCATTGCACGCCAAATTCTTTTCTAAATGCTGGTCTCCCTTCGCACCAGAAGTGTTAACATGTATTAACTACCCTGGAACAAATGGAGGGAGAGCTTGTACAAACAGAACTTCATTTAAAAACCCATCTGGCTTTAAGCACCTGAGAAACCTCACTGATGGCAGAACGCTGACCAGCCGGCCACGAAACTAGGTCTGCGATTTAGGTTCTCTATTGGACCTAAGCAGACTTTGCAGCAAATGACTGGACAGCAACACTTGGACATACATGAGCCTAAAAAAGAGATAACGCAGACAGCTTGTCCAAGGACTTGAAAAAGCACCTCTTGCATCCTAACACCWGAAGCTACAAACAAGAAGCAATATTACATGATCATCGATAGTCTACCAAACATTTTTACCCATAGTCTGCCCTGAACCCACAGCAAGAAGCCCCGAGCTGCCTTCAGCATCCCAGCCTCCCTATTTAACACAACCGCTCACTTGTCACCTTATTAGCAGGTCTGTGTACATCGCTAATTGCCGTATGGCAAAGAGATCCTCAGACCAGCCATATAKGAGGTGGTCATAAAGGAGGCTGCTTTCCGGCACGATAACTTAGCCCGTATGGAGCTGCCAAACGCAGGCTAAGGAAGCCCGCTAAGGAAGCCCTCGTGGTGTCCTCTGCTGCCTCACCCCGAGCGCGGCCAGTGCGCACGATGCCGCATTGACGGCCACCCTGAGGGCTCCTGCGGCCGCGTGGGGACGTGTCCCCAGCAGCAGCGCTGCCACCGCCGCTGCAGGGACACAGGGAGCGCGCAGAACGGGGGCTCGGCCGCTTCCACCCTCAAAATGACACCACAGAGGGACACTGGATGCCGAGACTTCGCGGGGTTGGTTTTGCTGCCTTTTTTTCAAGCAAGCCTTTTATGACACTGATAAAAACAAAGAAACAGATCAGTCAGTTTTGTAGGGTTAATTGCTCTGCCCGGGTAACTCAGATCAGTTTGGGCCTTTATGTTCTAGAAGGCCTAATCTAGCGCAGTATTACTTAGATTAAAACATTGTTTAGTTAGCATCTAACAACATCATCATCATCATTCTCAAATACTGAATAGTTTTGAACTAAAAACAAGTCAGAGATTTACCTGTATCAGCTGAATGCAGAATGGGTCTGGGCGTGTGAAACAACTGCTATCCCCCAAATCTGGAGAGATGTAGAACATCATTAGGCACTTACACAGGCAAAAGACATGGAAAAACGGAGCTATGATCAATGCCTTATCTATACTTAAAACTTTTAACTACACCGACAGGGGGAAAATTTCTCATTAGAGACACATTCCCACTAATGGGAAAGTGCTAAAGACAGGATGGTTTATTCAGTTAGGCGAAATAAAATAAGCGATGCTAATAAAAGGTGTACCGGAGTATCTGCATCTGACAGTTAGGACTTCCATTGGCCCAGCTATCTGGCCAAATACATCACACTCAATTCAACACACATACACCAGCAGGACTTCCAACAGCAACTCCAAAAATATCATATTAGCAGATTTCCACAGGTTTCAAGGATTTATTATACCAAATAGCGCATGATTTTACAACCAGGTAGTAGTTAAATACATTAGATACACTCCCAATCACTCAGTTTTGAATGAGGTGACCACCCTCAGAAACATGAAGAGTGGAGAAGACAACTTGAAGATCTCTGACTCCCACCTGCTTTCCCTTTTTGTGTTCTGCCTTCTCTGGGCCTTGCAGCGAAACAGGGCAGAGCCATCAACATGGGGTGAAACCCCCCCGAGAACACGAGCACAGCCCCTTCTTCTTCTGCATTTGCTTCAGGATCTGCACACCCTGCAGAAGCACAAACAGCTGAGAGCAACAAATAAAGGGCCCTCACAAAAGTTTTGTGTCCACCAAACGACAAATGTCAAGTGGCAATACAAGGCGGTTTATTTTTCTGTAGGAATACATAATTTCTTTTTTTCTGCAAAAATATATTCTGGGGAAATAAATTTAAAAAAAAAAAAAAGCTAGGTCATTACTGGCAATTTCATGAAATGAACATATAACATCATATGAACATACGGCTGGGTAGCACCAGGGGCAGCACTCACCAAACGAGGCCGCCCAGGTGAGGACCAGCTTGTGGTTGGGAGCGATGGTGCCGAGCTGGGGGCCAAGGAGCACGTGGGACTTTTTCCCAAGGTGGGAATCCTCCCTGCAGTGCCTTCCCTCCCCAATTAAGGGCTGAGCCGAGCCACTGGAATCTCCAGCATATCCCGGGGAAATGAACGCCCTGGCGTCTTTCCAATTCATATTTCTCTCTTACTTGCAGCAAACAAACAATAGGCCAAGCAGGATGTTGTATGCAGCCTTGGAAAAAAAAAAAAAAGGGAGTATTGATAAACTGAGATTAATTTTTACGAAAAATGTTTATATCAAGTGCATATGCTTTGCCTCTTGGCCATTATGGAAATGTCAGGGGTTTAATTGGCAGCTGTGAATAGCAGCACCTGCAAACAGCTCAGGGCTTGTTCCTGTGGTCTGGCAACATTCTTACTTTATGCTTTAAATAAAGGCTTACTCACGGAGACAGAAATAACTGACAGTGGATGATTGATGATTGCCCATCACGCAAGGGCTGACATCTACCATTCACTGCATCCATTTACCATTTCCCTTCCCGATTTCATTAGCAGGGCCACGACTTCTAGGAACGGGATTGATACAGATGGCAGCTCAGTTACAGAGTTCAGCTGATGCTGCGCGGATGTTAAACATGGAAAACAGATTACTATGAGCTCCAATCTATCTCCTGCGGTACATTTGGGAAACCCTATCTGTTTACTCCAGGTAACCTTTTATAGTTCTATTTATCCTGCCTAGCTTCAAAGCAGATAGCAATTTTCCATAGTGGAGAATTTATACTGCCATTTGCAATGTGCGTTTATAAAATACTTACTTCCGTGAAAGATTAAGACACGATTTTGGCATTCTAAAGCTTCTCTTTTTGCCTAAGAAGGAAACAAAACATGTGAGGACATAAACCCCATGATTTCCCTAATCACAGATATCCTCTTCTGAGCAGAACAAATGGCTCGCTCCCCACCACACACCTGCGTGTGTCTCAAACCACAGAGGCTGCAGAGCCCAAGCAAATACAGAGGTTTCCAGCAAAGGGGCCGGTCTCCCTGAGCTCAAAACTCCCCACGACCTCTGCCTGAGACGGGACACGGCGTCCTGCAAATCCTCGTTTTTATCTCCAGCTCTTCGCCTTTGGCAACGGGCTGTTCCTCAGGAAGACCCGGGCTCAAAACGTAATTTTCCATTTCCACTGAGATATTGGCCCAAACGCCAGATCCGAACTCCGTTCCCAAGGCCCAGGGAGGCTGGAGAGGCTCCGGTGCAGGACTTCCCAAAGCAAGAGGCACTGCCAGACTCCAGCCTGCCCTGGGCTCCGGAGGAAAGCGCCGGCCTCTCCTCCGCCTTGGTGCGGAGYGGGGCCGCTCGCCGACGGCTCCGGGCTCCTCTCCAGCCCGCGCGGAGACGACGGCTTTCCCAGCTCCTACRGCACGGGCTTCCCAAGCAGCTCGGCTTCACAGCTAAYGTASTGAKCCAAAAACGTCCTATTTTTCAACCRGCTTCATACCTTTAAGCCGCGACTTCAAATGTCACCTATAATTTAATGGAGCCCTTCCTGATGCAGTCCTCCTTGCAAAAATTCAGAGATTCCTTTACTATGATGGTCTAAAGAAATTAAGGATGATCACATACACACTCTAGAATTAATGCTGTGCAAGCGATAAACAGAAGTTCCATTTAAGTCTTTTTTTCCTCTCTATGTGAAATTCGGAAGACCTACACCCCACCACCAAAAAAGTCTRGTTGAACTTTAGGCCCAAGAAATATCACAGTTGCACCCCAAAGTCATCAAGAACAGGATTCCACTCCAAATTCGGATGTTCAAAGGTAGGCATGCAGCCCTGAGTCAGTCACTTGGGCTTTCTCCACAATAAGTGGATGGAATGAGCACTTCCAGGGCGTGATTCATCTCCTCCTAGGGTAGATGTTGAAAACAGGTCAAACCRGCTGTGCTCTGGAAGTGCCTGTTCTCCACCACTGGCTAGATAACGTTCGACTGACTTGTGTAGACGTGGGCAGGTAATTCAGCGGCAGCTGAAACAACATGAGATGTTCCCCATCCATAAGAAAACCAATAAAACCTGTGAAAAGGAGCCATCCTCATGCTGCAGGAGAGGAGATGCTACTTGCCTACAGATCCTTTCTTCTCGTCCATATGATCCTACTTCACTCCTTTTTAGCAGGACACCACGTCCTACCATAACGTTTGATATTTTAGTTCTGTCACTCCAGCGTGTTCTTGTCCTCAAAAGTCCCCTATGCCCCTAGCATATTGGGCAGAGAGACAAATGCATCTACCAGCAGATATCAAGGACTGAAGTTATACCCTCAATTATTATCTACGTTGAATTTCCCTCCAGAGGCATCCACTTTCCTGCTCTGAATATATGCTAGCCAGAGGAAATTTTTGTGCTGAAAATTAAGTCCCTAAATCTATGCGAGTGAATTGGGGACAAACACACTCCTTGGGCTACCTCTGAAGATAAGATCTTCAATGGTTTTGATACACTCAGAACCTGCAAAAATGGGCACCATGGTGAAGTTTATTTAAAAACAACCTCCAAAACCACAGATATGAATGACGTGTAATAAATTAAAGCTGTGCTCAACAGCAAGCACGTAAAGGGAGTGTTCAACAAACCACTTTTTGGCCATAGATCATGCATCTGGTGCTCTCAATTAGGCATGAACTCTGTGTAAAAACAGTATCTGATTACGTAATAGAAGATCAACTCAAAATGTGCATTGTGGAAGGCTGAAGGGTAGCGGTTACGCGGGCCGCCCTCGCCGCCTCCTCAYTTCTGAGCTCCTCCTTTTGCAACCAGAACATTCCTTGAGCGTAATGGGGAGTCTGGCACCATGTCCTACACAATATGCTTCTTTATAACTACCTAGCAAAATATAAATGCTGCGTTACAAGAGCCAAAGAGCAGCATCTATAATTTCCATTGGAATCAGGGGAGGTTTTGGGTAATTATTTCAAGTCTCAGACAGCAGTTCTCCTTTCTTTTTATTTTCCATTTTAATTGTTTCGAAACTTCACTAACTAACTGAAAAGAGTATAAAATCACATAAAATAAATGGCACTGGAAATTGCGCAAAAAAGCATATTAATAGGTATTGGCTAAGATGCTACTTTTCAGACACTGTCTCCAGTTGACCCAAAAATTCCATCTGGCAATTGCAATTATTTTCAGCCCTGTCCCTTATTTTCCTTTAAATAATGACGCATCAATATATAACATAATAAAATGCAATGTGATCCAAGGTAACCCTACAGAAATAAACACGTGCTTTGGATCAGATCCCTGTCACTCTATGGATAGTGAACATTTGATCATATAAATACAGATTTATTGCACTTGGACGGAGGTGTACAGACAAGTAAGTGTCCTCAGTTGGGCAGTTAGCAGATCTTTACTTATAATTCATAAACAAAGACTGTGTTCCCATGAACAACGGCTCAGTGCAGCCTACCGACCATCGTCCTTGTGCCACTCCAACAAAATACCCCCCTTCCCTCTTCTGCTTTCCTTAACAGGSTAACCCTGTCTTGTATCTCAAAGTTATCTTGAAACGGAGGAGAAAACTGTTTTCTCAGACACTGGAAAAGTAAAGGGGATACCTCAACTCCATTTGGGATATTCCAGGAAAACCCCCAGCTCTTCGGAGTGGAGGAATAAAAAAATGGGAAGAGAAGGGAGGGAAAAGGAAGAGAAGGGGAGAGGCAGGAGAAGATGAGGCRAGATGACATTTCTAGATATATGACTCAACTCGTTAAAATAAGGGAAATCTGCCCTAATTGAGAAACTTTAGCCCTGGTTTGCTTCCAGGCTAACACTTTCCTTGAAAAGAAAGCAAGCCATCCTCCCCTCCTCCCATGCTGCCTTCTGCTCACACAGACCTATTGTGCAACTCATCCGTGCAGTTGATCCTCTTAGGCTCTGAATCATGACAGTTGCTTGGATCGTGGTGATAAAACCCCATTCCTTTCTGGCAGCCTGCGTTTTTCCATGCATAAGCAGACAATACGGTAATAAAAACACAGGTACAAGCGCAAAACACCGGCGAATTCCTAGGAACACGCAAAGAAAAGGAGGGAAGAGTGTGTCAGAAGTGGAAAGGGGCCACCAAACGAGCGCAAATAAAATTCTGCTGCAAGGCCATTATTCACTGCCAAGAAGGTGTAAGGAGGCCTCAGCATTAATGACAACCGAGCCACGAGACAGCGAGGACAGATGTTTGCTTAAGATAAATTAATGGTAGATAATGGAGTGGAACCTCTGACCCACTCCCTCAGCATAACTCCACTATTTTAATAGGGCTCTGTACCCGGAGACTTTGACCCCAGTGTTTTTGGCTTCCACCTCGGATCGTTTTGCACATCTGTGCCTGTACTCCACTTTAAGAATGATCCTTCTGCCCAAGGTTCTCTGCAGAAACCAACATCCCTTCCAGCGAAMTGAAGATATCCCTGAATTTTGAAAAGATAAGTTTGTCAGGGTTTTTTAAAATTACAGACAACTCATTCTTGCCCTTTGTTTACAATTACATGCAGGAGAGTTTCTCTAACTTTTTCATAGCGAAGAGACGCCTAAGCAAGGAACCAGCCAGCAAAGATACAAAATCCATCACCTCCCTCCCCCAAGGTATTCCGAGAACTTTCCCTGCGCCTCACAGGGCTTCTGCTTTAGTTATAAGTCGCAGCATCTGCACTGCAAACAACTGGGGTTTTTTCCAGGGTTCATAATTCAAGTTTAACAGATTGCTCTAGGCTGACACATGGTTCCAACTTGGGAGCAAGCACTGCTTTCATAAGTGGCTTTTTCTTTTCTTTTTAAACGCTGATTTCTTCTTGTTTTTGCTTGTAATGTATGTAAAATGATTTGGGATGCTTTTTGCTCTTGTACACAGTAACTCAAAAGCAGCTTTCATTGGAACGGTGGAATTTGGCAAGTGAACAGTCAATATTACCCTCTAATTGCTTTTAGCGTCTTTGCAAAAATAAAAACGTCATTTAAAATGGCTGAGATATTTCAATTTGAAAAGTGGCTACTGAACAGGCACAATAATGGCATGGATTTTTACTTTGCCTATGTAAAGTACATATTCAGCATAATGTGATACCTAAAATATACATCTCCAGATTAGCACTATACTAATCTTTTTCCTTTCTATTTTTTTTTTAAGATCAGCTGCTCAAATGGAAAAATAAAATCTGCTCAAGTTGATTCAAAATATTCTCTCCTCACTCGCCATCAAAATCCAAAACATTTAAAGGGCTAAACAACATAAGGCAACATAAGGCTCCATCTGACCCAAAACATAATGTATTATCTCCACTTGGGGAGGTCTAGAAAAATAAAAGAGAGAAAATACAGAAGAAAAAAAATACCGATATTAAACTGACTGGGACAAGGACATACTCCCTTTCCCGTTTCCCTTTCCCATTTCCCTTTCCCCTTTCTTTCTCTTTTTTTGGTACCAGAAGCTAGAGAGGAGTCTATCTACACGTGCCTCCGGAGCCGGAGGCTTTGGGAATCACGGCAGGAATCTCACTGAACATCACGTGTYGACAGCGGTGCAAACAGCAAACACTCGCCCGCCTAGCAAGACCACGTATTATTGGAGACCGTACGGGATCCTGACTGTGTTTCTCCAAAGGCTGTGACACCTCGGGGCCGCTCGGGCTGGGTTTGAAGAGATTGGAGACACCGGCTTTGCTCAGAGCTCCCATCCCGGTGCTGGGATCCTTGGTGCTCGGATGGGCCCAGCCCACCCTGCTGTCCAGAGGGATCCACCACGATCCCCAAGGGGCTCTTACTGATGCGGCACAAAGGCACAAAACGCCATTCCGGCTCTTTGCCTTCTGACAGGTAATCCCCAGCTTCGGTTATCCAGATGGAGTTAATTTGAGTTGAACCGCGCTGGCCTGTGCTAAGGATTTTCAAATATAAATGGGACAAATGCAACATTCTCTGGCAACAAAGTCGTCCTATGTTACGATTTTCACCATCTCTCCCCCAAGCCGGCCTTAAAAGGAGCGCGTTCTTTCTACTGGGAGTCATTCTGTCATTAATCTASTACTTCTTTCAACAATAAAAGAAATATGGAAGGAGATTACCAGGATGGATGGCCTGCTGCAGACTACAGAACACTTCTTTTTAATCAGGATTTACATTTGACATCAGCTAAACGTCTCGTGCCATCGTGTTCCTGCTCCATTACGTGGATTCTGGACCCTGCTACCTACTTGGACGTGAAGGCAGCAGGTTGATTTAAGGCGTCTCCGCCAAGCTTTTCCAAAGGGGAATTTCATCCTCGGCTCCGGCACTGCCTTGCTGGTCTCCGCTGCAGCTCCGGCTGCTGGAAACGGTTCCCTCTTCAATAGAAAACCAAAAGGCTCCTCATCTCCCCAGGGGAGCTTCCCCGCGCCAAGGGGACCCATGTGTCCCAACGCCTCCCCCTGCTGCTGCCTCCACGGCCGGGCACGTCCCCATCCCGGGGCTTCGTGACGCGGGCGCTGCTCTCTCCACCTCTCTCAGACTGAGCATTGTGCTTATCACTGCAGAAACCTCTCTGGGCAGCGAGAAGCTAAGCACAGATTCTAAAATAATAATCCCTTCCCCAGCGAGACGCATACGTGGGGATTTTCATCCGCTAACTACCCGCCTAATACTGTTGATCAAATCTCTGATTAAAATAACATCAGCAGCTCAGCCKGTGTGACAGGGAGGCAACTGAGCAAATTTGGTTCAGACTGTTACAACAACTTGGATTTCTGAAGTGCTTTGTGATAATGCAGGACCCTCAAGAGCTAATATTTGTTCAATAAGGCCATGCAACACGATTCCATGATTTCCTGCCTCTCTCGCTCACGGGAAGGGATCACTAGACACCAGGACATGATTTTATTGTTTCTCAGCAATGTTGAGGCCATACAAGAGTTTTGGCATTTTTGCTGTGTGCTTCATCAAGCAAAATTCGGCTCCTCCTCACATAAACCAATCGCTGAGTAGACATATGAAAAAGACAGCATAGAAAAAGGCTGACAAGGAAACACATACTGTACTCCTTAAAAACGCTAATTTATCTTCCAGCTCTTCACAATACGACCGCAGCAATGCCCAGCAGCTATTACGCCAGGTGCTCTGGATTCACAGAGTGACAGATAATCCCTCCTCTCCTAAGGAATCTATAGCGGAAAAATAAGATAGGAGGGAAAGGAGACGCAGGAAGCTGCTTGCCCACCTCGGCGTCCCGGCCCCACGTCGGACACGTGAGAGGAGATGGTGCCTCCACAGAGCGTTTCCACGGCCCTTGCACAGAGAACTCGGAGGACGAATGACCCAAGGGCAAGAGCACGTAGGGTTTTCTGTCTCAAGTTGTATGATTCGCCCAAGACTGCCCTGGTACAAACGGAATTTGAGAGGGGACTTGATAGGAAGTGGGGCCAGGGCTTTGCTGCTGAACTTGGAGAAGATAAAGTGTGTGGGGGAGCTAATGGCAAGGTGGTTTACCCCTCGGCCTGTGCTTTCTCTTTGAGAGAAAGGGCAGGACATTCACTGAGCCCTTTTCACGCGGCAGAATCCCCCTGCTCAGGAAGCTCTCCACCCTCGGGACCTCCTCTTCTGCAGAAATCCGTGTCCTTGCCCACTTTTCTTCCTCCCTGACTTTGGCGAGTAGAGCCACGTCCAAGCAAAGCTTGAAGAAAAGGACTCAAGGCCAGCTAAAGAGCAATGCCGAAAGGTTAGCGAAAACCAGCAGGAAGAGGCAAACCAGGAGCGGAGAGCAGCACTGCTCCAGCAGCCTCGGTACATCCGGCTCCTCCTGCCTGCCCTCAGCCCCTGCCCTCGGGCCTCGGCCAGCACAAGCTCCCGGTGCCGCGTTTCTGCTCTAGCATCCCTCGGCAGCCGCCGCCACCTCCGTGCCTCGAGGAACGTCCACACTGTGCTCATAGAGCAGGCTCGTCCCACGCGTGACTTCACGGTCTAGGTGGAGTCCCACGGAAAGATCCAGCCCAACTGACAGCTTTAGGGATAAACAAGAGAGCAGATAACCTGCAAAAGGATGAGCCTGATCACTAAAAATAACAGACCCAGCAGGTATGAGACGATCCTTGAGTCGCTTGCCTGGAGGGGCAAACGAGCTGTGGAAGGAAAATACACATGGTTTCGGAMAGACTGCCTGATGGAAAGCTGAAAAAGCATCTCAGAAACCCCAGACAAGCTGCATTCTGACCCCAGTAACTGTTGCAAGTAAGCAACTGAACAGATAATTAGAGCTTAAAGACAGAGCACAAAACAATGTCCTTCAAAAATTAACTTACAGTGCTTTTTTCTCATCAGTAATTATACTGGGGGCTTAATTCCTTCAGCTTGTTTTCTGCTGAAATATAATGGCACTTGAGACATAACCGAGACCTCAGAGGGGATGAACTGCATTCTGCAGGAACGCTTCACCTTCTGCTTTTGAAGCCAGGGGTAATATTCCCATTTTAGGATTTTGTAACTGTATGCTTTTGTTCACCTACGAAACCAAAACCATTCCTCTAAATACCTCTTTTTAAAAAAAATTTCTGAAAGCTGCAACAAATGCAGCATACCATGACCTAGTCCTGCATATATGCTGAGTGTCTATGCCCCAGGGCATCAGAGGGTTATCTTCTTCAGACATGACTATATATACACACAGACATACACATTAATAAACACATTTAGGCACAGGACTGCATTTACGACATAAAACTATTGCTTCCCTGTTTTATACCCAGCTCATGAATAATTTGTGACGACGGAGGTATTTTCTCCTGCGTTGCAAGACTTAATTGTTCAGCTTCCTCATTTATTTGTGGCTCTGACTTGTAATTTATGCCTTTGCACAGCTTTCAGATATCCAACATCTCTTTTGCCCCTCGCTTCTAACATTTAATTCCTCTCCCACTGATTATTTATCTCTGTAATTTAAAGCTGTATTATTTAATGCTGCAAGCTCTAAAGTGTTTGGGGATGCCATTTGTATGAAAGATGCCGCACAAAAGAGAACTGCATTGTACTAGGAGGCCGAGCTCTCCGCGTGTACAGCACATCCATTCCCACGGCCCTATCACGACCAGCCACTCCATATCAATATATTGTTTATTTTTTCAGGGTATCAAACTGTACTTGCTTTGAAATATACAGAAGCAGAAGTACTTTTCTTGCTGAAATGTTTGATCTTTAGCGGCTCAAACTCCAGGGAAGCGGGAGCAGCTTTCGCTCAAGCAGCAACAGTGACCTCTAGTGTGTCTTTCAATCCTCTTCCCTTGCATTTACACCCATTGTTCCTTTAACCTTTAGGGCATTATTTAAGAACAATTTTCCGCATAGTATTTGGACTAATTTTCTTATTGACTCTGCTCTGTACCAGAACGTGACTCTTGGGCGATCTTCCTTTATCCCCATAATCTATGGTAAAGTAAGTGTGTCTTCATTAATGACTGTAATTATCATATATAAAGTTGTCATTTAAATGAGCAATCATCTCTCTCAGACACACACGCACAAATTGAGCTTTATTTGTAGCAGGAATTGAAATTTGGCTAAATATCCTATTTAGCTTCAAGCAGCAAACATCAGGAGCACAGATTGCATCAGTTGACAGAGTTTGTCAGCCAAGACCACAGCTTTTTTTCCCTTTTTTTCTTTTTTTTCCCCCCGTAACCACACTCGCCTGTACCCCGCACAGATTGCCTTTCAGACGAGGAATGTTGCAAGAACGCTCCACGGCGCGTACAACTGTTCAACCGGCGCTGCTGTCACTAAGCCTGTGTCAGCACTGCCAAGCTAAGCTGCTATTTTCAGGATCTTAAAATTCGGTTACATGAGCCGCTCCGCGCTGGCACTTCACGCACGTGGCCCCCCCTTCCGAGGAGAAGGTTACTCTGACGGGGGGGATGCATGTGCTGCTGCTAAGGGGGATTTCTGTCCCGAAAAATTCTCAGGTGCCTCCGCTGACCTCCGTCAAACTTGGCCAAAAGCAAATGGAAGCCCTTGCAGGTTAGAGGGAGCAGCTCTAGTAGAGAACCGGCTGCTGACTATGCTTCCATTACTGAAGAAAACTGCAGGAAGAAAGAGAGTAGCCGTCCACACTTAGGTGCCAACACCAAAGGGACATTCTCGTCTGCATTTTGCACTCTAAATTCTGTCTGTCCTGTAGGCACCAAAACTTTAAACTGTTCCCTATTCATCTTTCCCATCCCTGTCAGGGAAATGTCTTCCCCAGAATATGCCCCAATGCCTTCATCCCAGTATAGCCAATTAACTCCCAACCTTAAGGTGATCTCAGTGCAACTACGTGCTTAGAGAAAAACGCAAGCTCAGGCGGCAGCCTCTTGTTTGACACCCCCAGCAAAAGAACACCCCCCACTTCTGTTTCCTCAGAGCAGCCCCTCGTGATCTACCAGATCACCCAGGCGTGTTTTTTGGGACGAGAACACGACAAACCGGGACTCCATCTTTCAGTCGTGGTGCTGACCCTTCAACTCCCCTTTCCAGGAAGGTGTGAAGCAGGGATGGTGACTGCTTTAATTCGATTCCTCGGGCTTCTCTCAGGTAGTGACAGAAGCCCACTGCCATTTTTTAATCTAAAGAAGTCTGAGCAGATTCAAGAGTTGAGTTACGAGGGCAGAAAGCTTTGTCATATGCAGATAAAGCAACAAGCTTATGAAACACAGCAAAAAGACACAAATAGAAGGGGTTATAATGTGTAGACCTTCATGGAGCTGATCTCATTGCCACGGAAGAGGGAAATCTGTTGGCCAGTGGGAAGGGAAAAAAGCACCAAGAAGGATGACAATGAAGTTGTACGGGTCCTAGAAGGGTCTCATGGATGGGGTAGGTCCATCCCTGGACTTACTTTCCTTTCCCATCAACAATTTCCGCTGAAGGAAATCAGGGCTGGAAAGTGAGGGGCAAGCAGCCCAGAGCAGACACCAGGAGCAATATCAAACCTGCAGCCCCACACATTGCACCTGCAGCCCCACACATTGCACCGGCAGCCCCACAGCAGGGCAATACCAAAACGCTGCCGTGCTTCAGCGTGCTGGGAGACACAAGCAGAGAACACACGTCCTGACGTGGGAAAGGCGAGCGGGACACGATGGCTGCCACGTGCCTGGGGCAAGACGGGCACTCGGGCCTCACCATCCTGGGCTAAGGCAGCACGTGGGACGACGGCAGGCCAAGCTAAGGCCACCAGCTTCGCCCTCCAAGAGCCCAGGCCGTGGCCGCAGGCTCCTCCTCGTGAGGGGTCCTCTTCTGCGCCCATTCCCCAAGCACGGGCTCATTCCTGCTCCTGTTGCCACTCTGTCATTTCATGAAAAMCCCCTTCATTGCCACGGGCCCCATCTCGACAGAGAACGTCCTTCCGGCAGGGTCCTTCCTCTCGCCAAACAAAAGCCCTGATCCCTGAGTAACATTCGACAAACGCCGCTTTCTCCTAGGAGCAAAGCGTGACTCTCAGAGTTTTCAGGGTTTTTTTCTCCTTTTCCCTTTACCCAGTCAGTAAACAGCATAAATTAGTCATCAAAAAAGAGACACAGCCCACTGAATCTTTCATGATGGTGTGAGAGAGAGAGAAATCTGCCGAGCGACGTCTCTAATACACAGCTATTTGCAGAGGTCTCCTCTAAGGGGAAGGGCTGGACGCCTGTCCCCRTGCTCAGCTGCTCCTCAGGCATTGAGCACCCTCGGCACGAGCTGGCTGCCTCAGGGATGGAAACTTAGGGGAAAAGTTACCTATGGGGCAGAGCAAGAATGGTCCTCTTGTGCTGCTCTTGATCCTCTTGTCCTGCTCCCTGCCACCAGCGGCTCCAGGAGTTCCTCAGCTGGAGGTGCCACCCATGGACCTCTCCTAAGAACCCTGCCTAATGCTGCTATTTTATTCATTTCCAATCAGTTTACTCCTCTGGCCTCTTCCATCATCCTGTGTCAGTGAATTCTGCGATGTGATTAGACACTGTAAGAAAAAGCACTCCTTTTTATAAATAAATCTGTCTGCTTTGAAGATTTTGGGGGGTCCTCTCCACTTTGTATGTGTTCATTTCAAGGCAGAACGAGCCAAAATACTCAGGGACGTCACTGCCAGCTGCCTTCTGCAATTAAGATAGGAGCCCGGCCTGTGGGAACTGCCCTGGACCCCGTGTCCCCGTGTATTATCCTACTGAGCTCTTCTTTAACAGATTTTTCCTCCAAGAAAGAAAACTGAGTTGGGGACCAGCAGGGAGGTCACCATTTCAACGGAAAAGTAATAATGTGGGGACTGGAAGGCTTCTGTTTATAAACTAAACACTGAGATACAAAAGAATTTAGCCGTACTATTTCCTCCCCCTTTTTTCCCCAATGACAAAATTGCCCCCGTCCATCTGATGGCATTGCCTCACTTAAATTCAGGGTGATTTTTTTTTCAGAGAAACAGACTTCACTCACTTTGCAAGTAAGAAGAAACAGCATTGGCTGCAAAGGTATCAATATTTCATCAGGTCTTTGTTCAGCACTGGTTTTAGCTTTTCTTAATGGTGCACTTTACCAGGCAGCTTTTTCATACATCATTAAACAGCAGCTCTAGCACTTGTGCCCTGTTTCTGATTTACCGTAGAGAGTAATGTTTAAGATCACATTAAACACCACACATGCTCTCAGCTATTTGAGCAACATCAGAGTAATGAACAGTCAATAGTCTTCCTAAATTAGTACCCTTTGGAGCTCTCGTTACTGAATCACATAAGTATCCTTGGTCCTCTGGTGGAGACAATTCTAACGTGAAATAATGAATTTAGTGTCTAATCCAAACTTAGGGGGTTCCTTTTCCCTACTGACTTTCAAGCATAAATTACATGAATTATGCAGAACAGATGTAATATTTCTAGCACCCAAGTTCTGCAAGATGCTGCTGCTGAGTAACCAGCAGGAGGGAGCTGCTGGTCCACCCAAGGTCCAGTCTCATGGTCATCGCATCAGCGAGGAGGACAAGGGTACAAGAGCTATGCTGGGGTTGTGCTGGGGTCCGAGCTCGCACTCCAGTCGTGCCAGACTCCTGTAGGGCCTGTCCACCCAAGCGAGCTGCGCCTCCTTCCTCCCCRGCCTTTCTGCTGCCTCTGCCTGGTTGCGCAGGAGAGGCTTTCGCAGCAGGAGCGCAGCCCAAGTGACTCCTCACCTTGCTCCACGTCCGAGTAACAACAGTGCTCTTAGCTGAACGGGAACACGGAGCGGGACCTCACGGCAAGGACGCCTCATCAGCAGAGAACCTACAGACCCTCACCAAGACCGTCACAGCCTAGGAGCCTTAATTCCCTGAATCTGAACATGCAGCAAGATCTTCACAGTGGATTCCAAGTTATCGCTACCTAAGTAGGTATCTAGATGCCAAACTTCACATTTACACACACACACACTTCTTTAAAAAGCAAAGTCTCTGTATACCCAGAAAAAACAGGCCTTTGCTCTGATCTCCACAGAAACAATACAGGGCTTCAAAAGAACAAACTGTACCACATCATCTAGGAAACAGATGCTTTAGGAAATCTGTACCGTTGGCCTATGGGACAACAACAGAAGTAATAGAATTTATGTTAAATTCAAGGAGGAAATCATGTTTTCTCTTCCTTGTCTTCAATTTGCAAAATATATCACCTACCAATAACGTCATTAGCCTTTTAAAGCGCTCTAAGATTCCTTGCAAAGAAAGCACTGTATTTTTTAATGCAAATTTATGTTTCAAGAGAACAGCTCTGTGACGCAGCCTCAATATTCCTTTCAAGTCACTGTTCTTTTGTAATAATACCATAATTCTCTTAATCGGGAGAGCCTGGTCTCACATAAATAACACTGCGGCATGAGAGCTGTATTTGAGGGCTAACCATGCCTGAGCTGCAGTTGAATTTACCATGAAATATTCTTCAAAGTTTCGCTGGAACTGCTTCCAATTCCAGGGAAAGGACTTGGAAGCTCTGAGTGAGGTCCCACGCTCCTTTGGAGAACCCCCTTGCTGGCTTCSCACCCGCTTCCAGCAGATGACAAACAGGAGGCAACCAGACCAAGGGCCTCTTGAGCACAACAAGACCCCATCGACGCTCAAAGTCAATCCCCAGCCTGTTGGACCCCAAGAAGACAGGGACCCTCTGGTCCATCGGCCACGGGTTCGCTTTCGGGGACAGGGCTCTTGTGGGGAGAGCTCRTATCGTATCCCTCTGGCGAAGTTATTAGTGGCTAAAGTTTTCCTTTTGATTAAGACTGTGTGTTTCACTGTTGACTTTGTCTCTCATTAAACCATAGACAGCGCTGTGCTTTGACCCACTTCATCATCCACTAGCCCCTGGTTTTCAACACGAAGCTGGGCACTTAGCAAATATGGACTGCATTTGACAAGGCAGAAGATGTTTTAAAGTACTCAAGATGACTACGTGGAGTGTAAGAACCTAAGTCCCAGCTTTGCGTTTGACCTAAACTTTTAGGAGAAAGTCTAAAATTTTGACCCTTCAAAAACTTGAGCGCTCCCATGATGTTTGTCCTTCCAGTGTCTGCTGTCTAAAAGCCACATACCTTACTCAGTATTATTTAGTGACTTAGAAGAGATTCATTCCACCTGGTTTTATGTATGTATGTAAAATAACCTGGATGAATCACTGCCTAGAATGGCCTCTCTCCCTTCCTGGCAGTTAGATACTGCCAAATACTGCAAGAAAACACCGTGGGATTTTCCCCCAGAATAACTTCCATTTCCTTTTGCAAAATGTTTGATTTTTTTTATTAATATGTTACCTGCTCTATTCCCTTTAARAAGACTCTTTTTCTTCGCTGCAACATAAAAGTGCAGCGTTTCCTTTTGAAACTGGAAGAGAAGCACCTACCAAAAGCAAACAGGCTCGCTCGCGCCTGTTTTGCACCGCAAGCTCACAAGGCTCATGGGGCAAACAGTGTGTTCTGTGAGAGCCGGAGGGGGAAGGCCCCGCTCCGGGCCCACGGCCCCATGGCGATGAGCCCAGGGACACACAGCCCCAACCCACAACCGGTTCTCCCGAGGGCTTGAAGTCAAGAGGGATCTTGACTGTCCCAATGGTTCCAGTGGGCTCCGGGTAGCGCAGGAGCAGAGCAAACAGAACTGATTCTTATCACAAACAAGGCGGTTGTTTTCCTTTCCTGTCTTTGATTGATTTTGCCATTCAGTTGTGATTTCTTAATCCTTACTCCTTTACGGGTCTTGGCTAGAGATTCCCTGCATTAGTGGTTGAATTGTGTCTGAAGGAACAGAATTACTTTAATCCTTTCCAACAGCCCTTTTCCTGCTCGGGCTCTTAAAAATAATGATTCTGAATCCCTTCTCATGCCCAAATCCTGCAAAAACATGTATCCTTAACTTTATAGGCTGCCATTTGTCAGTTCGGGACTCAAAAGGCATTTTAAATACCCGTACAAGTCTTTGCATGTTTGGGAACTTCAATTCATGTATTCTATTAACAGCAATAATTAGCACAGGCTAATCCACGATGATAAACCTAGCTAGGGCTGGGGTTCAATTCCCTTTAAATGTAAGAATCCCCACTCCTAGCCAAACAGAAAGACAAACAAACAACAACACCACCACAAAACATTGTTATCTGAAGGTTTAAATTCTTTTTCAGAGATCCTCYAGAGCCACTCTCGCACTCCAAGGACTACATCTTCTGGCATACAGAACATTGGTTTTGAATCCCATTGACTTAAGCGAGCACAGAATTCATTCCAGAAAATGTAAGAGATTTCCTCACCTTCTTTGCTTCTGCGGCAGGAATATTCCCGTTTCCTTCATCCCAACACATAAATCCGTATTTGCTCTTCACTTGAAAAGCCTATGAAGGGCTTATATATCCTTAAAGGATCATCGGCAGCTCCACACACCTATCGGCCTTGTTGGCAATCCCAGTCGCAGAGCACGGTTAAAGCTCCAGATCCACCACGCTGTCACTCCTGCTATCCCCACGCGGAGGAGCTTGGGCTGGAGTTTGAAGTTTATGAGCACGATTAAACCAGTGCTAACACGGAGCTCACACCGAATATTTCTGAGCTGCCCTCCTTGCAGGATTGTAACCTCAGCCCCATAGGAAGCCTGGGAGACGCGCTCCTCTCGCCAAGGAGCTTTCCAAGAGCTGAAACTGGGGAAATCTCCCAAGACTCAGCCTGCCGTTTTATGTCATGTTATAAACATGTGATAGAGTAGGGATGATATTGGTTCTCTCCCTGAGAGCTCTATAAATGCACGTCTACAAACCTGAAACTCTTACCCCATAAATTGCAGGGAAGTACTGGATTTTGGGGGTCAGGCCTATTTCCAGCTCTAAAGTATTAAACTTTCCTGGAGATTGTGATATATTAGTAGGATATGGCATAGTTTTTTTCTTTATTGCCTACAAAAGATTGTACCAGATTTAATATTCCTTTTTTATTATTAGTTGTAAAATGTTGTTCAAAAACTTAATAAAAAGTAAAATCTAAAAAAAAAAGAAAAGAAAGCACTTTTGAGCCAAGTTCATCCAAAGTATGAGACAGACATCTGGGAGGGTATCGACATACTTTACAGCAGCATTCATTCATTCCAGTTTTAAAAGAATTGGCTTCAATTATGTTTCCACCTTTTTTGTGTGTTCTTTCTGTAGGTGTTTGAGTGAACAAGTCTGCTGGCATAACAGTCTTCAGAATGAGGGACTGCTGAGGAACTATTGCAGAATGGCCCTGGGAAGCGCTAAAATATGAGTATTTGATATGAATATTCAAACTAGAAGCCTACTCCTAAACGCTCCATTTATCCAACCAGAGAAGTGATGTTTTGTAGCCTGTCCGGCCATTCAGAATGAAACAACAGGCCTTGGATAGGCAGCACGGGCAAGGAACTCCGAGTGGACCGGGCATCACTCCAGAGGCACCTTGTGAGCAACTTTTGCTGGCCCCTGGATTGTGATGGAGGTGGGAATATTGTTGCTGACTCCAGTGGAAAAAGGCTCATACCTCCGGAGCGGGAAACAGAGAGGTAAAAGGAACAGACGGTTCACAGCAAACACCTACTAGGGCCACGTTGTGGCACGGGCAGCAAAGCCACCGTAGTGRGAGCTTCGCTGTGGAGCGGCACCAAGGCCACCGCGAACCAGGCGCCTTCGCGCTGAGGCTGGGCAACCCTGCAGGGCTGGATGTGCCAGCAGATAACCCCGGGTACAGAATACTGGGAGGTTTCGTGCCCGGGATGGGGCCACTTCCACGGTGCATTCACAGGTAGAAAGGTCTGCCTGTCCGTGGCACGGCTCCAAGGGGCAGCCGAGCCTTCGCCGTGGGGACCCACGCACCGCGGAGGATCCCCGAGAGCTCCACATCTGCAAACTCTCAGGGACTGGTTTCTTGCCAGGTTGTGGAGTTAGAGGAAATAACGCCCTGCACATGCTCAGGTGCTTAGGGGATGTCAGTGCACGGGCCAGAACCCCAGCTGGTGCCCACGAGCCTAACGCCATCGYGGGGTTCCCGAGCTCTGGGTTCAGCCCACTAGCGCTTGCAAGCAAGCTCAGAACAGATTCCTCAGCTCCGAATATTTACCTTCCTGCTAGCGAGGGGTAGGGAGTGTTGATTTATCAAGAGGAAAAGAAAAATTAAACACTCYGCAGCTCATGATATATACCTCTCTCTCAAGGTCATATACCCCAAAAGGCTGCTCTGTGGACTGCTGTCCAATGAAGCCTTTCTACCTCTTGTGGTCTGGGCTAGAATGTCTGCTTTGAACAAGCACAGTATCAAGGGAGGAGCTGGTTTGGTGGGATCTGGCCAGCTGCCCAGTGCATATAAGACCAGCCAGAATGCTTAGCTAGACTATGGTGGCTACAAGGAGACCCACTGCAGCCAGCTGCACGGTATCAACAAGAACCTCTTTGTTCCCTACACGGACTACTGAATCCTGGTGGAGGACTACCCAGGGAGGGGCAATTTTAGGGAGGGATAGGTAAGAAGGGAAGGCATGGGAGGTGCTATTGATATTTTAAGAGACATTTACAGCAAACAGCATCCACCACCAACAAAGTTTAGGCTTTCAGAGCACCTAGACTAGGCTCCCACTCTGATCAGTCCTTTGGTCAAGCCTTATTCTCTCCTTTGACTGTTGGATGGATAACAGTCCAAACTCGAGGAGGGAGGAGAAAACCTTCTCAGACCTC
>PTEX01000312.1:1309-137342 GCA_003342815.1 Eudromia elegans
GCCGTCCTCCTCAGCCGCTTCCTCAGCCACTCCATGCTGCAAGGGAGGGCAGCAGACGTGAGCGCGTGCTCAGCTCCACCAGCCCTAGCAGCCTGTCCGCGCAGTGCCCAACGCTGCCCAGAGAGCAGGGCGTGCTCGAGCCACGCGCATGGGGGCACCCAGCGCCAGCGGCACCCAGAGCCGCGGGTGCCTGCCAAGGAGGCAGCGCTCRCGCGGAGCCCCCTGCAGAGCCCACACGGCCCTGGTGCCAACCCCACAGCTGCACGGGGACATGCAGCTGCCTCTCTCTCCCCTCCCTCTTCCACATGTGCTACCTGCTCCAAGGGAGAGCTGATCGCTGCGAGCGCCTCTCTCCTGCACTGTCCGCACGGACAGCGGCTTGGGCGACGCTCCACACACCCTGTGCAAAGGAGAAGGCAGGAGGCATGAAGGTGGTGCCCACGTTGAGGAGCAGTGTTCCCCGCTCTCAGCAGGCCAAGGGTGCACGGGGCACCACTGCTTTCTGTCTGCTGCCTGTGGGGCTCAGGGCGCGCAGCTCGCTGGCGGTCAGCAGCCCCTGGAGCTGCCAGCCCGGCCCAGCTCTCACCTGTCCCGCAAGGGACGCAGCGGCCCGCTCCAGAGGCGAGAGCTCCGTGAAGCCTTCTGCCTTCACGCTCCCGCCCTTGGCTCTGCAGCACCTGCAAGGCCTGTAGGCAGGGAGAGCAGGAGAGAGGTTTGGGGCCAGCTCATGAGCTGCCCCCAGCTCCCTCCTTCTGGCCAGGCGCTGCCCCGCTTGCCCCTTGGGGCACTCTCCAGGCAAGCGCTGAGCTCCCAGCGCCTCCCAAACACGTCCAGGTGCCACCAGACTCTCGCCCCCCAGGAAATCCCTGCCCCAGCGTGACCCCCTGCAGCCTCCCCGCGCACGCGGGCAGCAGCGCGTTGAAGGATGTGGCTCTTACACCCTGCGCCTCGCAGGCTCCCGCTGCTCGTGCGACTCTCACGCCAGCGACACACTTGCTGTGAGGCCAGTGCCAGCGACACAGCTCCTGCTCCGCCAACGCCACCGTCGCCACCAGGGCCGTGCGCGACCAGCACTGCCTCTTCCCTGTTGTGCGCTGGGCCGCGCCCGGCCACGGCCTTGTGACCTCACCAAGGGGCTCACGAGCAACGCCGCCTGCCACAATGACCTCAGCCAAGGCCCTCGGCACGTGCAGGAGCCCCCCTGCACTCTACTCCACACGAGGACACCTTGTTCCTCCTGCCCCTGCCACCACCAGTTCTGCCCTGCTCTACACTTGACCCTCGGTGCTTGCCATTCCTCAGGGCTGCTCTCACCAACAAAGACTGAAATAATAAAAAAAAAGACATGCAGAGACTCTGCCTCTACTGTGTCCTCTGTCAGCAGGACCCACACCACCCTTACAAGCCTGCAATGGCAATGGTGGCAAAAGACCTTCAAGATCCTCAAGCCCAAATGGAAAGCCATCACCACCATGATGGCTAAAGCGTGCTAGAATCCTAGAATAGTACAATGCTCAAGGTTGTAAGGGACCTCTAGAGGTCATCTAGTCCAACCCCCCTGCACACACAGGGTCACCGAGAGCACATGACACAGGGTGGCATGCAAGCGACTTTGGAAGATCCCCAGAGAAGGAGACTCCACCACCTCTCTTGGCAACATGTTCTGGGTCTCTGTCACCCTCCCTCTTAAGCAATTTTTCCTTAAGTTCCTGTGGAACTTCTGGTGCTTGAGTTTGTGGCCATTTCCTCTATTTCTATCACTGGCTCCCACCAAAAGAAGCCGGCCCCATCCTCCTCACTCCCTCTCTTAAGCTAGTTATATACACTGATTAGATCCCCTCTCAGCCTTCTCTTCTCCAGGCTGAAGAGGCCTAGCTCTCTGAGTCTTTGCTCACAGGGCACATGTTGCAGGCCCCTGCTCATCCTTGTAGTCCTGTGCTGGACTCCCTCCAGCAGCTCCACATCTCTCTTGTATTGGGGAGCCCAGAACTGCACACAGGACTCGAGGTGCTGCCTCACCATGGCTGAGGAGAGGGGTACGATCACCTCCCTTGACCTGCTGGAGACGCTCTGCTTAATGCAGCCCAGGATCCCATTGGCCTTCTTGGGCACGAGGGCACACTGCTGCCTCATGGTCAACTTGTCGTCCACCATGACACCCAGGTCCCTCTCTTCAGAGCTGCTCTCCAGAAGGTCGCACCCAACCCTCTATTGGCTCAGTCTATTGGCCGCTCAGCCTCATGCCAGATTTCGGAAGGCTTAGAGATATTGGACCTGCTGAAAATTGTGTGGTTTTTTTGCCGCAGAATATGCTACAAGTAATCAAAAGCTATGTGACTTTTTCAAAGTAAATGTGACTAGGAAATAAAAGCAAGTTTAGGGACCCCTACATGAGGAGTAACTCATATATATTCAGAAATGAAATTTAGTGTGATCCAGTTGCCCGCTGACTGCTCATCTGAGCTGGCAAAGTCAGAATGGAAGGAAATTATATGTGTAAAAATGAAAATGACTAGCATCCATTCATCAACAAAAACTGCGAATTCCTTATTTATAGTTACCAATGCATTGAAGTATATGGCAATTCATATATGGCTCATTTTTTAAGCAATTACTGCATTTAAGGTAATTGCTATGAAATAAAATGGTATAAAATTAATGTATAATATTGTTGTGTAAGTAAATATAGATATATCTTCTAGAATTAAATAAGAAATAATCTAAAAATAAGCGTGCTTTTAGAGTAAACATCAGTAATCGTTAATACCAATGTGCTACACCCTGAAGGATTACCTCTCCTGGGAAACTTTTCTTTTTTTTCTCATCTCTTCCAAGTTGTGTACTTTCTGAAGGGAGAAGGTATCTTATGTTTTTCATAATGAAAGAAAACTTGTATTTATTCTTAGAGTGGCTTTGTGATTTTATTTCAGTAAATAGTCTTTACTATTATTGGTGCTGTGCGTTTCTTCCCTTGTTTATTAATTTGTTATTTGTAATGATTTCGCTTTCAAGAAGGAAGTTACTAAGGTGAGCTACAAAACCCATTTGAAGTTCACAAGTATAGTTTTAGCTCCATGGGGTTTTCCTCTAGCCTGTCATTGTAGGGGCATGCGGCTCAATGTATTGAGCAGAGAGCAAGTTTGTCCCCCACTTGTGCTCATAGTGCTTCTGGGTGTTGAAAGCATGTATTTTATAGATGGACCGCTACTCACCACTGGTGCTGTTGCAGCAGTGTTTGGAAACATCTTGGTCCCCGCTACCTGTGGCCCTGTGTTGTGTAGAAGAGTAGCTTAGTCCTGGGCACTGGCAAGTAGGTATTGTGCTTGCCAACAGTGTTGTGTATGGCGGTTACTGCAGTGATCACTCTTTTGTATCCAGGGCCATGTGTTGGCACCTTATTAAAATCTGTCAGTCCCTGACAAAATGATCTGCCTTTTTTTCTAAAAAGAAAGTTGACATCAACCGCCGTAAGGCTTCATTTTGGTAATGTAATCCATACTCAGCTGAGTCCTGAACGTATTGAAAACAGGAGAGTGCCCAGTTGCCACTGAGGCCATGAGCGATTGGAATGGTGCCACAGCCTGTGCAGCCTCCTAGCAGAGGCATTGCTGCCCTGTCCTTGGCGTGATGGCCTCTGCCAGCTTCTCTCAGAGTCATTGTCTTGAAGATTCCTGGCTTCATTTTTTAAGCAAAATAATTGTTCATTTTGTTCTCATTAAATACAAATAATTATCTATTCATATTTAGAGGTTTCTGTTAAAAATATTCTTTACCACTTCCAAATCTGTGTGAAATGCTTATACTTTATTGATGACGCCTTAAAAGCTCTCATGTAAAACCAAGCAAATAGCTTTCAGTTATAAATGTATGTGGCTGTTTCCTGGTGATGCTGGGATATTGTAGAGGTCACGTGTGTTCCTCACAGTATTGCACCTTGTATGAACTACATATGAGCTGCTCTGACTGACTGATTGCTGCTTGCTTGCTCGCCCAGCAGCTGCAGAGCATGGCCAATTCCATGGGCTCTGCTTGCCTGCTGCAACCTTGGAAATATGGGGGGAGCCAAGAAATCTCTGTATTTTTTTATTGTGATGCATATTTGAATGCCTTGCAAACAATATTAGCATTTTAAAGTATCTTGTACTGACAATTATAATATATTAGGTGTACGTTGATATTTTACTTAGCACCTGCCAAGTAACTTGATTACTGGGATAAAGGGGTGGGGGTGGGGGGAAACACAGATGTTACTGGATTACATCCTACAGATGTATTTTGGGACCAGAGAGGAAGTGTGTGGGGGTTGTCTGGTTTTCGTTTCTGAATGCAGTAGATCTGTCTGTTCCATAATACTGAACTGCTAGCACGTCTACTGAGAAATACTTGCCGTGTTCTGAGGCGGCTGGGCTGCAGGTGGCTGAGCTGTGGGAGTGTTAAGTGTTGTGGATATGAATTATAGTGTGTGTATGTGGATTATGATGCAGAGTTCTGTGGAGGAAAGGCTTCAGGCAGGGTGCAGTGTGATACAGAGTGCGCCATTGACTGCTGTAATGCTGCCTAATGGTGCAGAGGGTTGAAAAAGCACATAGTGCTATGTAAAGGAACTGGCGCTGGGAATGTAGCAGACTGCTCTAGATTTAATAGGCTTTTAATAACGAGAGAGTTTTACTCACTATTTTATATGTCGTATAGATCTGGGATTTAGTCCAAACAACCTCAGATTTCCAAACTGGGTTCTTGCTGTCCAAATTGGTCAATTGGAACACTTTTTATCTGCATATTTGTTTAATCCTGTTGTATTTACGTCAGTCAAAAATGAAATGAGACATCAGGAAGGTAACTCAATTAGTTGTAATGAGGGAGGCGAAAATAGAAAATGTCTGGTTTTCATGCTCAGGCTGTAAAGTTGTGCTGTACTGGAGGGATAAAGTGAGATTCCCCCCATGTTGGATGTGGTGACTCCCTGTCTCCAAGAATTTCTTTTCTCTGGGCTATGCCATTCATAAGCTCTTCAGCCAGGTGTGTGTGAAACAACCAGGTGTGCTGCAGGTTAAGCAAGGTTTGCAGGTAGGCAGTCGTGACCCTGCTGGCATGCCCACGCTGTGGAGCACAGGGTGCTGCCTGGGAGACTCCTCCGAGCACAACACGTGGCTGCTCGACAGGGTGCCCTGTTTGCACTCCGCAGCGTACCGTGCGTCTCCTCCTTACCGTAGCTTCTCCCTGATGATCGCCAAAGCGCTCTTTGGGTCCCTGTGCAGCTCTTCTGCCGTTCCTCGCCAGAGGTACCTGCACAAGTCTCCGTGCTGCTCTGTGCCGTGCTCATCTGCTCTTGCTGTTACCAGATCCGCTGTCCAGTGTGTTGCCACAAAGGCATTAGCTGCTCAGAAAGAGTGGCTTCAAACCCCTACTCCTGCAGATCTCCTGCCACCCACTTCCCTGTGCTGTGAGGGTGTCCTGAGGACTTGGAGCTCATGCTTTCTGCCCATGAATAGGATCACATGGCTTTCTCTGACACTGCCTAGTAATTGTCATCTCCATGTGCTACCAAACTGTCAGGGAAAGCAGCTCAAAATGCTGTCCTAAAGCAATGTACAGCTAACAGAGTGTCAGTCCAGCCACACTTCCATTTCTCTTTCTCAGGATAAGCTTAAACAGCAAAGGGTGAGGTAGAGAAAATGCCTTGGGGGTGGCAACACATCTGGCTGCCACTTTTCTGTGGTGCTCTCCATCTCTGTCCATGTTTAATTGCAGGTGTTTTCCAGCTGTGTGTCCTGAGAGGGACTTGCTGGAAAGGTAAGGGTCTGAAATATGCAGCTCTGTTGCTATGTGAGTTACTGTTCTGGCAACAGCCCCACTCCTGGTTGTGTTTGCCTGAAGCAGTGCTGGATTGCAAAGAGACTCCGAGGGGCTTTATTGGAAAATGGACCACAAATAGAGCTGGTGCTAAATAAGAAGTAAATGAAGCAGGCTTACTTGCAAAACCTGGTGAGAACTCCTCTGGCTTTCAAATAAGGCAGTTCCACCTTCATAACACATTTTACTACCAATGTGACTTTAGATATATTTTTATTTACTAACATTTTAATAAGCTGGGTGTTTGGCAGCATGGAAGATTTAACTCAATAGTGTCTATGCGAGGACAACTTGTGTCTGCTCTTTTGAGCCTTACAGTAACCTGAGGCTTTGATTGAAACTCCTCTATGGTGTGTTGTCAGCCTTCCCTTTCAATTCTGCAGACTGAGCAATTCTCATCAGTTATTTTGCTTCTGTTGTGCACTGCCATTTTGATTTCATGCTTAGGCAGCGTCTTAATTTGCCTAGGAAAGAACAGAAGGTAGCTAGGTTGTTTTCAGAACTAGGACAGTTACCTCTGGCTTGTGGCCTGCCACAGCACACACGTCTCTGCTGAGCAGAGCAGAGCACAGCTGGGCTTTTGGCCCTGTCCCGTGATCCAGGCAAGTGGCTTGTGCTCTTTCTTGGCCATCAGTCAAAGGGCAGTGTCAAGTAGCAGCCACATCTTCTGGTTCCTGTTGACTAGGAAGCTTTTTCTACACCTGCCTAAACCAGTGCTTCTCAGCCTGCTTTAGATGAAGGAACCCCAAACATTTATGGAAGCTCACATGCTATCGTAAGCAAGCATTGCCGTAATTTGTTTGGTGGTGAATTACGAGATTGGTTGCAAAATCTCTGATTTTCGTAAAGATCTCTGCTGTGATCCATGGAAGCATGGTTTTGATTTATAATGAGATACAAAAAATAAGCTGAACTGTGTTTATTGCTGCTTGGTTTTGGTGGCTCCTTTGACTGTGTATGTTTGTGCAGAATTGCTTTTGTTTTTATTTTTTTCTACCTTAGCTGCAGAGTGTTTTGCAGAGCTTATATATTTCTGGTCTCTGGTAGTCCTCTGGACCACAGAATGCAGATTAATGGCCTCAAACCTACAAATTCTGTCAAACCCAGCCTTCTTGGAGGCAACTGTCTGCAAGGAATCAGATTTATGTGATTTGTACCAAGAATTTCATCCACTGCCTCAGCTCTTTATTGCTTGTACCGGAGAAAGAAAGGGATATGTGTGTGTATGTGCATGCGTGTGTATATATAAATACATATGGAAATAACTGGATTTTGACCCTATTATGAAACTGTTAACAGTGTTAAAAAAGATCAATAAAAACACTTCAAACTCAGTAGCTGTATTTAATAAGACTTGTTACTTGCTGATTTGCTCTTCAAAGGAGACAACAAGAATATATGAAATAAGGCTTTTCCATGGCCTAGCTCTAGTTCTACAGAAGATGTTTCAGAAATAGCATTTTCTAGAACTGTGTTAGGCAGAAGTACAGCTGTAAGCTGAAATACCACTAACGGCCACTGGAAAAGCAATGCAGGACTTAGGAGAATTCTGACAGCGGCTGTTTTTCAAAGCTGAGGAAGTCGAAGCTCATGGTGGGGTATAAACCCTCCCCTTCTCTTTCCTTGTGTAGAGGAAGTGGCCAGGCTGGCATGGGGGTGAAGGGCAAGCACAGAGGCCTCACAGGCTGCTCCATGATGGCCATGCCGGGCTCATGGAGGGAGGCCCCGGCACCAGCTCTGTTCAGTTCCATGGGAAGGAGAGCAGGAGCAGTGCCAGAGCACAGGCGTCCAAGGTATAGCTGCTGTTAGGCTCTTGGGGTGGTGATAAAGCCTGCTGAGAAGAAAGGCATTAAGAGGAACGGGGCCAGGATTAGAGGGCTTGAGTGGAAAAGAGCAGCTTGGCAGATCTCGCCATGCCCATGGGACCTTGTGCTGATAATGGCTCCCACCTCCTGAGAGGAGGGATAAGCAGGGTGGGACTAGTGCCTGGCAGCTGCATACGATGTGTTTTACTGCACCTGAACACCATAAATCAATAGACTCGCTCTGCAAGCAGAACAGAGCAAAGGGCCTCCTGAGTTGGTCAGGAGTTCATCTGGGTGTGTGGGGCTCTACAGAACAGCTGTGAGACCAGGAGACCTGATCAAATATGATCAATCAATAAACATTGATCAAAAAACCTCTATTCTTATTTCTGTGTCAAAATAAATGTTATTTGTGTAGTTGACATACAACAGGACCAAATGTTATAAACATCTTCTGCAAGATATAGCAGCAGTACCAACTCTGGTGTTTTCATCAGCTAGAAAAAGATGAGTTTGCAGGTACCTTATAGACCCTTGCACAATGATCTATTTGCAGGTTTGCAGGCCTGCTGCAGTTTTGTTGACATCATCTCAAGTGCTGCTAGTAAACTTTAAAAAGCACAGACTATGGCATCCTACAACTGCAAGACTGCAGAAATGCAATAAATAGAATAATCTCAATTATTATTGACAGCAGCAGTGTGCAGCCAGATTAGAACTGCTTATATTTCCAGTGGGTGTACTTGACAAAATTGTGGTGCTCTGCTTCTTCACACCAGGCTTTTCTTGCCCTTACCCTTCACGTTCAGGTTTCCTAATTGGCCAGCTGCTTAAACGGAGAGGAAAAAAAAAAAGGAAGCTTCTCTTTGTTTGAGGTCTGTGTTTCATTTGGTTATTCCTCTTTATAATCTGTGAAAGATGGGACATGTGCTTAGGCACATATTACGTATTCCAGTCCTAGTTTTCCTGCATAAGCAGGGTGGGGCATTTTATACTCCATGACAGCAAGTCCTTCTTCTTATTTCAAGTGATTAAAGGAAAATTTAAGCTTGATTCCTTTAGTGTTCAGAGATTCCAGGCAATTCTTTATTGTGCCAGCTACATAATGACTGGGTTTTTGTAGCACCTGCCCCATATTTCTGTACAAATACAGGGAAGGAACAACTGTATTGGTAATGGTGAGAGGATATTTTTATTTTATACTTCCTGCAATCGAACCTAAAGGGGCAATGCTGCAACACAGAAGCGTATGTATACAGAGGGGTTATGTGGCTGGCTTTGCATTACCAGAGTGCTCTAGGCAGAATGCTAATGAAATAGGCTTGGATTTGTGTTTCTAATTCCTGATTCATATTTTTCCCAGTGCTCTATTGCAGTGATTTAATCACTTTAACCGACCTTCTCCTCATAACAAAAACATCCCTGCCCAAGCAAAATGAATCCCCAAACCCTGTTTTTTCTTTTGCATTTTTCTGTTTAGCGTTGAAGGTGTCTCAGTATGACTGCTACATGTAAAAATTCACAAATTCTATGAACTGCAAAACTGTAAGAACTTATGGATAGATGGGTCACCATTTGGCCTCTGTTTTTTCCACATGATACTGGAGTATCTCCAAATGCTCCCACATTTCTTATGACGTTACTACTAGGGAAAAAAGCTTGCCCTGAGGCTCTGCTGGAGCTGTGCATGTGCTCCCTGGTGGCCGAGCTGGCTACTACTTGGGACATAGATGGGCTGCATCTTGGCTACCTTTCCTGGATGGAGACACTGATCTGGAGCTCTCTGCAATGCCCGAGTACAAGTTTTTTAAAGCTCTGGGGGATTGTGATTATCTCCTGCCCTTCAGATTGCTTCAGAAAACTTAACGTTGATAGCACAACCACAACTGTATCAATCCAGGAGTCTTTGAAGCGTGAGGATCTCCACAGTTTGTCAAGACAAAGAGAGGAGGTGACAGCACTAGTGAGCTGAACACCTAGGCATGCAGACACTAAGGAAAAGGGGATGGTAGATAAAATAACAAAGTCCGAATGTCTCAGGCCTAATGATGGATGGGCCACATCCATCCTTCAATTCAGCGATTGAAGGAAGCCCCCAGAGCCTTGGAGAGCTTCAGCCAGGACTTGGTAAGTGAGATGCAAGAGGAAAGAGCTTATCATGGGGGTGATGACACATCTGAGGGACTTAGGAGGTTTTGCAGAATCCCACAAGATATTCAAGGAGGATTGTATGAATGTGCTAAACATCTTATGGGATACTTAAGGAATAAAGTAACATGCAAGTTATTCTATGTGTAAAATAAGAATACTCTTAATTCATACTTACCAAAATTAATAACGTGCAATAACACTTCTTTGGTGTTAACTTTTATCCAGTTTTATTGTTTTTAGATAAAAATAAATTATGAATATCGATACAGTCTAACAAGTCTTTTTTAATCAGTTCTGCACGTATAGTACAGCAACTTTTGCTCTGCCTTAGAGGCTTCCCTGCAACTCCCAGATGATTGTATACAGGATCAGTAATAACAAGAAAATTCCTTTAGAAGGCTTTCCTTGCAAGTGTCTGTGGGTTTCCTAGACCATATAATAGGTGGTAAATCCCCGGGAACATTAATATTTCAAATATACATCAGAGTTGTTTTCAGTTGTTTTCCTATAGATGTTCTTTTTTTTCCCCCCTTTTTTAACCCTAACTTTGTATTTTGCTGTGGGAGTTTTGCACATAACTTTGTATCAGAGGTCGTGACAGCGCTAAGCATTAAAAATTGATCCCAGGCATCTCGGCTTGGGCGGTGGGAGCCGTGGAGTGCCTAGGAGCAGAGCGAGAGGTGCTGCTGTCTGGGCAGTCCTGGGAATTTTACTGACAAGATCAATCTTTGGATTTGGAAGCTTTCCAGTTGCTGGTGCTGTTACTGAAGCGCCTACAGCTGCTGTGACATCCGCTTTCACAGGTCCCTTCTGAGGGAGCAGTAGTTTGATGGTAACTTGTGACTTCTTTCTGTATATTTTATTTTGCTTTTCTGTGCCATTGAGTCTTCTCTGTATCAGGTCTGAAAGTCCCCTGACTCTTCTGTGCTAGTTTGTTGCAGGTGCCCCCAGGCATGGGGAGAATGTGACACGCACTTGAAACCATTGCATTTTTACATTCCCTCAGCCATTCATGAAGGAGAAGCAATGTGAAAAAAGCACTTCTGAGCCTCCTTTACTCTCCCTCATACCACCAGTTGGGAAGTCCTGTATCCCTAGTGGTGCTGGGAATCCTGAGCACTGAGTGCTGCCCTGCCATGTGCCACACAGGTCCCCTCCAAGGTGGGGTCACTGCCCCAGCCATCACTGCACCCAGCACCTTCCCCCCACTGCTCTCCTGAGTGCCCCACGAGACCCAGCCACAGCTTGGGCCCCATCTGGAAAGTCACAGCTTGTTAATTACAGTGATTAACAGATTTGTGCTGACTTGGTTCAGGAAGACGAAGGTAAATATATCAATTCAGCAGCTTCGGCAATTAAACTTTAATTGTATCAATTACTGTCAGGGCCACGGCCAGCTAATGCATGAGCAGCTCGGAAAGGGCTGTTCTCAGAGTTGCTGGGTTTTGAGAGGAGGGGAAAAGGCAGTTTGTTGAACGTACTTGGCATCCTCTGTAATTACTCCCATCACCCAAGGTCATTCTTCAGCTTGTGTGAATGAAGAGGAACCTTCAGGCACTCGGAGTAAGATATCAATTGTATGGTCAAACAGTTACTTTGGAAGATAAGTTTTTGTTCTTTTTTTATTTGTATTTGTTTGAGGATGAGGAAATAGAAATTAACTATTTTATTTTATTTTATTTTATTTTATTTTATTTTATTTTATTTTATTTTATTTTATTTTATTTTATCCAGACCAGGTCTTAAGATCAGGGACACCATTCTCTAATACAAAGCATAACACTTAGCAATTAAAAATAATTAAATAAAATTTAAAAAAGATCTGCAAATGAGAGGACACTAAGAATGAATAATTCTGCCCATCCACAGGAATATTTAAGAATAACAATGTGTATTACAAAGTTATGCAAAAATGTGCGGTGTAGGCTATTCTTAGCCTGTGACTGTTCAAGCATCACTGCTTACAGTAAGCAAATGATTCCTGGTGATGATTCACCAGCTAGAAGGGTGGAAATTTCACAAAAGCAGCACATCTTTGTAGTGAATACAGTGTCCTTAGGGGGAAATAAAATAAAAGCATGTGAAGTGGTGGTGTTGAAGTTGAAACTGAATGAAATTAGCCTGTATATGATCTAGTTAAGTGAATAAAGTTGGTGGATCATGTCTTCCCATGGTTTCAGAAAAGAACCTTTCTTAGGAAAAAAACCTTAAGATCCAGTGCTGATGGACTGTAATAAAAACAGACTTGTTGATGTTTTCACAGAGGAGAGGGCAAGAAATTGAAGAATTCAACTTCGGGTCTCACAGGCTTTGTAAAACCTGAAGTCTAGAAAGACCTGAGGTTTTTGAGCAAAAGTAGTGATTTTTTTCTTGATGATTTTTATTAGCATATGTTGCTTCAGGTAACAAAACATTCTTAATTGTTCCTATTTTACTTACTTGACAGGAAGGGGGGAAAAATCTTGTCCCCTACCCAAATATATATCAGGTGTGACGTGAGTACTAGACATAAGCACAAATCAGAAGAGGTTCTGAGAAGTGGAGTATTTCTGTCTCATTAGAAGATTGGCAGCTGGCTCTGCTTTTAACTGGGTGTGGGGAAAACTCTCCTCTCCTGTGTTTTTATTTATTTTTTGCCTGTTTCCTTCTCACTATGAGAAAGTTAACATGGAATTTTCCACTGAAGATCATCGTGATCATGCTCATCAGTTCCCAAAGTGGCCTGCAGAGTGCTGTGCCAGCGTATTCTGTGGTAATGCAAAGATGGACCTTGGTGAGAAGGAAAAAATACATAAATTCTCCTGAGGTATTGTGAAGGCCAAGTGTAGAACTATAGCTTCACACGTGTTGTCTTCTTATCACCCAGGACCGAAAGGTTCACAAAGAATATAAAAGGTATATGGAGGTGCATTTAAAACCTATAAACAGGGAAGAGTGCAGTGTGCCTAGGAGAGGACGATGGAGTCCTGCTCTTGCTACTTGCTGAGGTTAAAATGTTTGCTGAGCTGCTTGATCGTAGTGGGGAAAAAAATGAGAGCGTCAATAATGCTTTTTTATTATTATTTTATTTATTTTTTTTTTTTAGAAATTGAACAAATTGCTTCCCTCTAAGACAAATCTACTTTATATTTGATTTTTTGTTTCATAAATGAAAAGTAATTGTTTAGCAGCAAAAAGTTATACAGATTTGGAATGCACTCTATTACAAAGTAATAATAGTAGTTAAACTTGTAGTCTCTTGTGTTTGGTACTATTTGATAGGGTTTCATAGTACTGCTCTTGCACGAGTGCGATAAAGCAGGAGTACGTCTATGCAGAAATTACTGGAATCAACTGCCAGAAAGTGTTAACCAGTTTGTTCAGAGCTCTGAACTGTTCTCTTACTTACTGACTAGATGTCACAGGCAAGTACAATAGGGGCAATTCCAGCTCAGGCATGTTCCCCTTCCCCTCTCCCCTCTTCCTTTCTGTTTACAGGCACATGCTGTAAAAGATGAGAGGGATATCCACAGAGCATTCCTCAAAACTTAAGCACACTGCAGATTTGCATTTTAACAGGTTCTTAGTTGGGTGACCAGGATGCACCAAAAATGCGAGAGTGTTACAAATGCAGCAATGTGTAATATAAAATAAAGGCACATTGAGAGGTTCTTAATTTCTCCCTTATTATTTACACTTTCATTTGGCCTAAAGGCTACCAAATACTTTACAGGCAGATAAGCAGCAGAAAACAATGATTGATTATAGAGTGGAATAAAGAGAAGGCATGTAGTTGGTGTCATAAAATACAGTACCACTAAAGAAAGTACTGGTAAAGAACTTCAGGCTAATGATCTGTGCACCATGCCTGCTCTTTGAGGCTTCCACATGAGAATAAAGAAAGGTCACGTTGGTCGAGTTCCTAGTTGCTTAGCTAACTGTCCAAGTCTGTTGTCTTATTTAGAAGGAAATGTTAACAATTTATTGCCTCTTGTCAGAAGAATCACAGGAACACTCTGAAGAGAAGGATGAGAGGGGATCTAATCAACACGTACAAATTCCTGAGGTACGATTGTAGGGAGGAGGGGGCTAAACTGTTCTCCGTAGTGGCTGGTGATAGGACAAGGTGCAATGGTTTTAAGCTGAGGCAGAGGAGGTTTCATATCTGGGTGAGGAAGAACTTCTTTCCTGTGAGGGTGACAGAGCCCTGGCACAGGCTGCCCAGAGAGGTTGTGGAGTCTCCTTCTCTGGAGATCTTCAAACCCGCCTGGATGCCACCCTGTGCCACCTGCTCTGGGTGACCCTGTTGGAGCAGGAAGGTTGGACTAGATGATCTCTAGAGGTCCCTTCCATTCCTAAAGATTCTGTGATTCTGCAAGTGTATCTAATACTGTGTATCTTAGAAACACCTGAAAAGGTCCTTTCTAAAACTATGCTTTATTGCCTGACTTTTAAGGACTGTGGAATTGCATTTCCTTGCCAGCTGCCAGGTTCAGCCAGACATTGCAAAAAGCTGCATGAGGTGACCAGAGCAAAGCCAAGGTGCCTGAACAAGTCAGTGCAGGGTGTTTGGCTTTGGCACGAGCCTCTGCAGCAGCCTCCGTCTAAGGCAGAAAGCACTGTCCAAGTCCAGGTTTTGTAACTTGCTGGGTTATACAATTTTCAGCCTCACAAAATTCAGTATTTTCTTTTTATTTCTCAGAGGAGATAAATGTTAATGACCTGAAGAATCTCAAAACATGTACCTTACTGTGCATGTTCCTGAAACTGGGATAATCTAGACTATTTTTGCTAGCCATTTCAAAACAAAAGCCTTATGTGTATATAAAAATACCTGTGCATGTTTGAAGAGTGTGTATCTAAGACTTTTAAGTTTATATGTTTTAAAAAAGGAGCACTATCATAAATTCTTGTATAAAAATCTGATATTTGTGGAAAAATGAAAATTTCAGTGTTGAATTTTGTATCCTAAAAATAATTTCTAACAAACACCCTCTCTCCCCACCCCAAAATGCAATCACAAGTGAAGTACAATAGTGTTATAGTTAAAATAAATTGAAGAGGAGTCTGAGGAGGCAAGAGGGTAAAGCAGAAGCACCCTGGCTTCTGTAATGAGGTAGTTGATTGCATAGAGGGTCACATTATCTTGATGAAAAACTTCTGGGTGGCCTTCCAGGCAAATGGGGAGAGCTCTTTAGAAAGAATTCGGTCATTGCCCCTTTGTGCTTAAGGAAAAACCTTCTCCATACGTGTATATGCTGTTTTGTTTTGCCATTTCTTTTGCTTTAAAGCAGGTGTCAGTGAATAGTAATCATTAGTCAGCAACCACACATTACATGGTAAATACCTCCAGTTGGAGCTTCTAAGCTGTCAGTAAGAATATTGATCACTTGTAGATGATTGGCGTCTTTTGTATGAAACAGTGAAAGTAAAAGCAAAGAAAAAATAACTTTGTATGAAAAGGAGGAAAATGTAGTTTATCAAGATATTACCTATTACAGAAAGAGGAAAACATTGCTGTGAATCTGAATCAGTGACTGTTGAGAGCAAGAGGAGTCTTTCTTCTGGCCTCAGCTGGCTTTAGATGCAGCTTCATTGGGTTAATAATTTAAGTGTGTGGTTTTTGCAAGAGATGTCTAAACGTTAATATTTATGAAGCTTTTGCTGTCAGCTGTAACTAAATTTAGAGTAATTTAGGGAAGTTTAGCAATAAATGTTAACTTTTTATTTTACTGAAATATATTTCTCCCTAGATTTTAATGTTTTCCACCTCTATAAATGCAGTTTTATGATTAACAAGAGTAAGGAAATAGTAAAGGGGCATAAACAGAAAATCTAAACATTAAAGAAAAGCAAAATTATGAGACGGACCTCTTCATGACACATGAAAACCTGTATACCATGTCCTTTTCTTGAGCTTAAGTTCTTGTGTAAGAAACCAATGCTGGTATTTGTTTTCTTCTTGGCTGAGGAGATTCACAGGAAGCTAGAGATGCAGGATTTATGATGTATTTTGTAGCTTCTGAACAATGAAACTGAGACAAAAATTTATTTTTCTGAGGGTGAAGAACCCTCTAAAATAACACTAGGAAATCTAGAATTGCTAAACAGATGAATAATAGCTCTTTGGACTGTTGGCTTTGAAAGTGAGTTTGATTCAAACAATGGAGATTCTTGCTACAACTGCAATTGTCTTTTGGATGGAGAGTTCAGCTTTAAAGAAAAGTGATACTGTAGGTGTTCTGTCTTATAGCCCATTCTGAACCTATGCAGTAATACATTTTGGACTGGCTTAGTTGAAAAGCATCCACCACTGAAACGTGCTGCTAAAACCCTGTGCTGGAGAGCAATCGCTTCAGGAGAGTTTTTCTCAGTGATTTTGATCTCCCAGTGATCATCAACTTCAAGTCATCTCTTGTTTCCAGGGGTCCTGCTGCAAGCACTCGTGAGAAAGGTGAGTATTGGAATGGTCAGCTGGGAGAGAGATGGTTGTGCTTCCCTTTGCTCTCAGGAGTGTGATGGACGTCGTCTTGATTACGTGGCAGCCTGTGATTTTCGTAGGGCTGCTTCCAGCAGGAAACAAAGATGTTGCTTTTGGGAAGTGCTTGCTCTCAGCCTAGCTTTTCGTTCAGAGAAGTCATTAAGGGATTGTCACTAGGCATTTGTGTCATTTCAACCTTCGATCTGCAGAGCATATGCTTCTTCCTAGCTGAAGGCTGGGCCCTCTTGCAGTACGTACATCTAACTGTGCCGTTCTGCTGGTAGCTTGGGAGTATTTTAAACTTGGATCTCTCTGAGTGATTGCTGTCAAACATAATTTGTCAATGAGACAATCTTTGCACAAGAGAGAGTTCCCATGAAAATACATGTCAGCTGAAGAGAGTGCGATTACCTGGGAGTTATTTTGCATACAAGATAAAAGGGAAGCTCTCTGACATGCTTGGTGGGGGTTAGCAACTCGAACAAATCTAGTCAGATTTTGCTGTGGATATTTCCATTCTTGGCAAAATCCCCTTTTGTCACTAATCGGAGGGGAAGCATGTTTAGGTTCTGGCAGTTTGATGAAACTGGCAGCAGGTTAAGGGCCCCCTGTGTTGCTCCACGTTTGGAGGCTCACCCGGTGTTCCTGGCCCACCTGCTGGCTGCGCTCTGCAGAGGAAGGTCGGAGGCGCCTCAGGACGCTGTGGCCATCACGGGCCTTTCAAGGCGGAGAGTACGGTGACCTTGGATTAATAGCGGCTACAGTCCAGGGATGCTTTAGACTTGTCTTTAAATATTTATCAATCCTGATGCTTCTATTTAATGTGTCCCTTGAGTTTATTTTGTGGAGCAGACTGCTGCCTAGCAGCTTGTTTAGCCTGGGCTGGAGCTAGAAAAATGAACCCAAGCTGCCCATTTTGTCAACTCTGCACCGTCTTTCTTCCCTGCTCGCTTGCTGTATCAGCAAGGAGAGTAACTCTGTCTTTTTGCTTTTGCGTGATAAAAGAAAATTTGAAGTATCCAGTTGGAGTTCATGGGTGGAACTCAGTGTGTGAGTATATTATCGAAACAAAAAGGCCATTTAAAGATATTAGAAATGTAAAGGAAAGGAGAGCACCTGGAGTTGTGATTAAAAATAGTGATTTTCGGCTTTGTGTTCTAGAGATTAACCTAGACCATTTCCCGAGCGCCAGTCACTGAATAATTCCTGCTGAAAAAGACAGGAGCCATTCATGTGTTATGACAGGTGGTTCAGTCCCTGGATGGAGTTAAGCACAGCATCCCTCACTGTGCCACAGTTCCTTAACTGTGCTAATAGCAGCCGCCGGGAGCAGCACTTCTCCTGACTCGTGGGGGCAGCGGTGCCTATTCTGAGTGACATGTGCTACATTGATGGGTCTGAGATGGGCTCAAAGTTGTGCATATGTGTAGCCCTTTACAGAACTTAGACACACACACACACACACACACACACTTGCTTTCTCCCAGTGTAGCAATTTTGATCTTATTTTATCCTCCAAATTTTGATAATGCTACTTTTTTTTAATGTTCTTATACTTAAATAGCAAATGAGTCATGACTAAAACTGAACAAAGGTTTTTCTCTCCCTGCAATTTAGGGTTTGTTTCTAAAAAAGGGAAGAAAAAAAGGATTTCTGCATATCTGCATCTGAAGTATTGACTCTTCCAAGTATAGTTATGCCAGTTTTCTAATATAAAAGAAAATTCTAAAAAACGAAATAAAGCATCATATTACTTGTTAAAGTAAATGCTTTACATGAAACAATGTAGTGGGAGTAGGGTGTTCACTAAGGAGAGAAATACATGGTTCCCAAAATTGAGGACTTTTTTTTCTGATTTTTCTGAGCTGCCACTGAACTCTCATACTCATTATTTACACAAGTCTTGTTCTACGTTTTCGTTTTCCTAACAGAATTGAGCTGAGGTAGACACAGATGGCAACCAGTAATTTTGTGCAACTTTAATTAATTAAACTCTTATTTCTGTTTCTGTATTTACATTAGTAGATTCGAGCCGTTATTAATAACGCGTAGCTAGTCCCACAACAGCAAGTCCCAGAATTGGCTCATCCGTTGCCTTGTCCCTGACCAGGGCAGCGACTGGAAGGCCAATGCCGACATCAGTAGGTAGGGGCCATGGCTCTGCTTGGTGGTGCCCTGGAAGTCCCTCAGGCAGCCCTTTGTTTCAACAAGGGTCCATATCTGTGCAATGGACTTGTCGTGGCAGCTCAGGAACAGGCTCTGAGATGCCTGACCCGTGGATGATGCCGAGGTCTGCTGGGCCCTATACAGAGTGGCAGACTCCACGTCTTCCTCTGAGTGTATTGGCACCACGAGGAGCAGCACTGCTGTTCCCTGGGACTTACCAGCCCTTAGGGGGCTTTCACATACCAGCTCCTCAACTGTCCTTTCCTTCCTGTGAGCACAGTGTTTCCCAGTGAGTAGTTTTCCATGCTCTTGTATGGATGCCTCTGGAATCCACTCTCAGACCCAAACAAGGAAGGTCTGGACATCAGGACTCTACAATGTGAAAGTTACTCCTGTGGTATTGGCAGTTTACACCATCGCGGGCCTGCCATTAGCTGTGTAATTACCACAGGTACTTGTACACGAAGGCATCTCACTGCCATACGTAATGGTTGTGGTTATCATGATTAATAAAGTAATACATACAAATGCAATCACAAGGGGCAGTGAGAGCTAAAAAGCAATATTTCCCTTCGGCTTGCATTCCTTAAAAATATATCCCAAGTGTCTCCCCTCGAAACAGTGATAATGGTAAGATGCTTCCCTGTGTTCATATAATTACTGTACTAACCAGTATGTTCTTTGTGGGTCACATCACAGGTATGAGGGATCTCCAGGTCCTTTACAGAAGTAGTGCTCACCCCATTGTTAGATACTGCATCACTGCATCGAGTTTAGCCCAGGTACATGTAGTCTGGGTCATTACAGGCAAGGCTCCTACCTGGTCATCAAACCATTTCCATGCAACTTTCTTGTCATCTTGTTTGATGACTTGATATAATCCAAATTCTCAATTAAAAAAAAAACTACTTTCAGAGTAGGATATATTTTGGATTTTTTTTAAACCTTCAAAGATTATTTTAAAGTAGATAAATCTATTATAAGGAGGAGGGGAAAATCTCTAGAAAACCTCTCTAGTATTTCTAGATTTTTCTAAAACATATTGTTTTCACAAAAATTCTTTTTTACACAATAATACTCTTACTAGATTGGGTGACTGTAGGAGCTTTGTATAGTATAGGATGATTTAGAGCACTTTATTTCAGAGCAAACTAGACCTAGCAGAACAGCAACTAGGTCCATATTCCTCTCTGTTTTCCTTAGGCTAGCAGTGGCTAATCTTCTTGGTCAGTGGTGCCAAATCTGTTTAGGAGCACAAATTTATTGCTTTTCCAGGTCAAATGCGTGTCACAGTTAAAATGCTGCTTTGTGCAGGGATTGCCATCACCACTTCTGTCCTTTATGAGGTGTTGAATTCAGAAACTTAATTATTCTGTATTGGTTACAGTAATGCAGCTGTTCACATATTGACGCTTTTAGGAGATGCTCAACTATGACTTTACAAGGATTTTGATGCATTTTGTGCATAAGCAGATTTCAAAGGAACAGCAAAGCAAATAAAAAAAATAATGGGAATATCAGAAGCTATATTCTTGCAAGTTGAGAATGAGGTAGAATTTTTCTTTTTTTTTTCTGTGAGAGCATGATCTGATTTACACTTTTTCATCCAAGAGTTTTCATTGCAGTGTGTTGCGCAGCATTAGCCAGTGTTAAGTATAGCTCTGAGAACACATTTTCAGCTAGTATTGCCCCAGGCCAGTATGGCCTTTTAATATTTTTATGGACAGCACTTGGAGGTGGGGTGTCTGTTGCAAGTTTTCTGAGTTTGGTTAGTAGTTACTAGAGCTGAGATCCTTTTCTGACAAAGGGAAAACAGACAATATAGGAGATCAAGTAGAGGACTCATTTAGTGCTTAGTCATTAAGAAAGTCTTGGTGTTTTGGAGGAGAAAGATTTGCTGATCTAAGAACAACCTGTAAACATGTGTCTTCATTTTATACAGTATAAATTCCTTATACTTCCATTATCTTACCTTGTAGTTAAAGAAAAGCTCAGTTCAATAATATATAGATTGTTTCTTTTTCTTTTTCTCTGAATAATATTTTTGTTTGTGTTTTGGATACTTTTTAAAGAATCCTTTAGTACGGGACCTACTGCATGTTGATTAAAAAGCTTCACTCAGTATAACCAATTCTTCTCTGCTGTGTAACTGAGAAATGTGTAAGGAAATTTGTGGGATCTGCCAATTCAATTAAGGTTTGAAGAAAAAAGCTAGTAGAAATTTTAAGTTGTCTCTAAGTATAAAAGATCTATGTGTGAGATGTGGACGTATTTTTGAATTTCTTGGTTTTTGAAAACTAGTTTCAACTAGACTTACACTTGTCTTATGATCCCTGTCCACCAATTCTCACATGTTTTTGCTGTATTAGCTTTTTACTTAATATTTTTGACTGTTCATTAACAATCTGTATTTTGCAGTTTTAACTATAGTTTTAGTGAGGTGCACAGATTTGGGTGATAATCAACTTGTGGTGTAGGGGTGAGTCATTTGAAAGCAGACAAGTGAACAAAAATTGTTGTTCAACATGAGTAATATGTTTTACAATTTTGTAATTGGTGTGCAGTCAATCCATAAGCAGAAAAAGTATGATTTGTCAAATATATTAGTCACTGGGAATTATTCAAGGATCTATTATTTAGATTACTTAAAAAAGCATGATTTTTAATGAGAAGCATTAGCACTGAGGTAGCTTAATAAATTATTGACTATTTGAAACCAACTGAAATTTATTCCTAAGGTATTCTCAAGCTGCAGATAGCAGGAAGGTTAAAGAAAAAAAGAGAAGATCCAGTAACAGTATATTCCTTCTATGTCCTTGGGGAAAGAAAAAAAAATCAAAAAATAATCCTGTGCTAAAGTACCTGTCACTCTTTCCTTCCCAAATGGTTACATGAAACTACTTGTGCTCTGAATTATTACTGTATGCTATGTGCATTATATATTTGTTTTAAAACTGTGAGTACAGAAAAATAACTCAAACTTGTCCCCATAAATCAATGTCTCCTTCTCCTATGGAAGGAGTCGCTCTTGACTTGTGGTTTCAGTTCCTGCCAGTCATTTGGAGAACAGGCTTTCCAGGTGGCCAGTAGAACCAGACAGAAAACCCTTCAACTGGTGTGGTGTGGTATTCAAATATGAGTTTTATCAGAGGAATTACTTGTAGAAATAATTTGACAAATAATTTCTAATTGAGAACATATTACCCGAAATCTTTTCCATAATCTATGAGAATTTATTTCTGTAATTTATAATGAATTAATGTTTTAACTTTCTGTGTTAACGTGAGGAGCATATTAAAATATGCTTCTTTAGTTGAAATGTGTTTTAACTACGGCTATTTTAAGATCCAGTTCTCTACAAGTTTTTATTTAATGCAAACCAGTTACTCTTCTTGTTTGTCATGTTCACTGAATTGAAACTAAATTGAGTTAAACTAAATTTTTCATTTCCCATTTAGAAGATTTACATAAAGGAAAGAGAATGGAGAGTTTTGTTTGTACAACCTGTGTGTAAAGGGACAAGGAAATTATGTTGTTCTCAGCCTTGTTTTATTTGTTATGATTTTTCATACCACCCAGTTGTGTAGAACTTTTAATTTTTCCTCCTGTGGGCTTCAATTTAACTTCCCAGTTCAGCTGCTGTGACGGGTTGTTCAATCTGTCTTGCTCCCTCAGGTAATCTTAAGGCATCCTTGTGCTCCAGGATGGCGATTGCAGGGCGGCCTCTCCTGGTGGTGTATGTGTAGATACAAGGCAAGAACAACTTGTCTCCTTTTAATAATGCAGTGTAATAATACAGAAAATATAGCACACAGTCCATAGTGCACAGCTATTACCAATTCCCTTGATGTATCAGAAGATGTGAACTACCATTGATTTCCACTTTGGAAAACCAGGCAAATAGTACCATACCAAGGCTTCTTCTCCTTTGGCTTTGAGTCTGCAAACCATCATGCACCTTCTTATCTGCATCTATGATATTCTGCTCCCAGAGATGCAAACAGAACTTGCAGGTGATATAAGCGTGAAAAACATGTTTAAATGTAGCAGGATATTAATGTGGAAAAGAGTTAAATTTTTGGCCTCAGGACCTCTTTTGGTTGCTATCACTGTCAAGAGAAAGGTGGGAATTGGTGATATGTGGTACTTCGGCAGAACTGCTGCCAGGCAGCAGTTTTCATATATTTATTTGTTACTTAGTTTTATAAGCAAAAGATATGGATATTTCCTGTACTTTTCCAGTAATGGTTCTTCTTCTCAGTTTATCATTAGACTAGTTCTCCCATTTTACTTTCCTTGGAGAGAGGACTTGCATGCGTATTATGGGCATTTGAGTGGGTGTTTATAAAATGAGGCTGATATTTGCTTCTGTAGGGTCACTGCGAGGAGAGAACTTCACAGCTTTTCAAGCCACCTTGACAGCTTTTGAAAAGATGGATATCGAGAACCCTGTCACCCGGACAGGCTGGAGATGCCCATGCACATGTCAGGCTTCAGCCTCCCCTCGTTGCCTCTTGTTCCCCACAGCTCCTGTTCCCCTGTCAGTGCAGAGCCCACTGGGGACAGGAGGGCTCCTGGCCACTGCCCTTGCACTGCGGTATTTGCTAGAGCGAAGACGAGTAAACCACTATAAACTAAAACGTGCAGTATAGTAATCATGCTCTATTTGACATTTCTGGTTCTTGATTTGAAAACGGAAATTGCCTCCTGGATAGGAACAGTGAGGCATTCTTAGGAAAACCGGTACAGGAGCTTTGAAGTCACTGTCCTTAGCAAGATGATATAGGAATGGGTTTTCACTCAGCATTTTTATGTTGCATCCTTGGTGCGCTTCTATTTTGGGATCGCGTTTCCGGGTTAAATCAATAAAAATTTGCATTTACTTCAAGCAGAGTTGGACTACAGCTAATTTACTAACGGCACTTACTGTAATTTGGAAGAACTTGACTGTATGAATATAGATACAGATATGCACATAAAATATTAGTGCTAATTTTAGTTTAAATGTACTGTGGTACCTCAGGGGCACCATATAAATTTTCTAAAGAATCAAGAATTATTTTATCGGGAGCTAAATCCTGCATTAATGTTTAATATGTATTTCATGTTATTCTTCCTGTTATAGAACAGCTCTTGAGAGAGCGTACAGTACAGCACAAAACAGGAGAAACTTTATTTCCTGTCCTCTACACGAGGAAAAAGAGGTAGCGAGCAGGTTGGTGCATGGAATACAGCTCTGTGTCCAGTCTCTGATATGTCTCCATTAAAAATAAGTGTTTTATTATAAATTCAGGTTCATGAAACATGAGTGAAAAATATGTTCTTTTTTAAAAAAAAAAAATGGAAGAGCTTGGTTTGCTTGTGTGTGTATGTTCCATTTATATAGACACATACACACATGCATACATCTTTGAAATTCATTGCTTCTAGCAAAATATGCATTTATTACAAATTCATGCTCTTACGGAACACTGGTTTTAGATGACTGAATTTAAAAGTCACTTTGGCACTGACTAGCGTGACAACTGTGGTTGCCTTTTCATGCAAATGGCATCCTCATAGATGTGTCACAACAAGTTTCTTTAGCACTTCAGCTATTTGAAAATCCTAAGCAAATCTGAGTCGTTGCTAGTATGGCAACATCTCCCTCCCCTCTGGAATGGCAAAGATGTAGATGCCATTTTATTCTTGTGCTGGATGCAGAGGTTTGAGTTTTACCATCAAAAAGTGAGGACGTCAGAGGGACATCTGTAGTCATTCAGTCTATAGAGAGTGTTTTTGCACTGAAATGCTGTTCTGATTTAGTGATTCTGTGACATACCAACGCCAACACTGAGTTGGTGGTAACTTCTAATAGAGAGGACATTGCTAGGAATATCGGTGTTTTTAATCCCTATTTTTACTCCCATCACCCAAAATTACAGTTTTTTTTAATTTTCATGTAAGAAAATTAATATTCAGTGTATGCAGTCTGAACTATTAACTCAGATGGCATCTTATTCTGCAGAGCTGGATCTAAAGATGATTTTTTTCTGCTGCAAGGCAGATGGGCAAAGTACTGGGTTGGATGAATACTGCGGCCCCATTCCCCTGCCCATGTGGCAATGCCCATCTTTATGGGCTCGGTAGTGATTTTTTATTTTCTTTACAATTTAAAAGGCATTTTTTTCTCCAAGTGGAATGTACTTTAAAACTTAGCATGCGTTTAAGTGCCTTCATGACTGAGACTGTTAATGTGCTCAGTGAGCACAAGCATACACTGCAATGAAAATTATTTTCTGTGAATTTTACGGCAATTGTTACTGCTCTGTAAGTTTTACTTGCTTTGCTGCTTATCTGTTGGGGGATGAACGTTGGTTTTGGATACATATTTAAATTTAAACCCAGTAACTTTTTACTATCAGAATGGTCTTTTAAAGCATCTTGAAACTTTATTTCACATGAATGAGTCTCTGCCTCAGTTCTATATTAAAATATTCAGAAACACCTTCAAAATGCAGTAATTTTGGCACCTGTAAGTCTTACTTGTTCCTAGAAAACTAGCAGGGAAAAATCCATTACAGTCTTGCTGCTCAGTCACTGTTTAGTGAGAAGTGAAATCCTTCAAAAATTTGAGAGCAGTTCTGCATTGCAGAATAACGTTCTTAAATGATTGTTATTACAGACTGTCAGTTTGTTTTTGTAGGCATCAGTCTTCAGGGTAAAGTGTCCTAGTGAAAGAGAGAGCAAAATGGGTTCCTTTTATTTTCCCTGGCAGGTTGTGTTAAAAGGAAATAGCAGACTTTATTAAAGATAGAGTGGTGAAGAGAAGCTCTAATAGCTGGGCTAAGAAAAGCTGTGCTATTGGGCAGACACAGTGTGTAAACATTGGGAATTTTGGATTCAGTTTCAATTTAAGCCCTCCTGAATTCAAGAATGTCTCATTTTACCGTGCAGTGGGATATCGGGAGCAGATCTGGAACGCAGCAGCGTAAGTGAAGCAATCAATAGCAGCAATTAACAGCAAGTGTTTTATGGCAGTTTGAAATGTTGCTTCATTTGCTGAAAGTGAAATGAAATTGATCTTTTTTCTGCCTTTTACTTCACCTTGTTTAGTTTTAACTTTGTTGGCAATAGCTCACAGTAAGAGGGAATTGTCTCTACACTCATCCTCCCAATAATTTTCCTGTCTTATCCTTTATTTTGGTGCTCTAGCTGCTTTTATAGACTGTCTCTTCCTTTCTACTCTTTCATCCTCTTTGTTCAGGCAGAGCTTTCTCCGAGGCTCCTCTCTGTCCCCACACACAATATGATGGCTCAGGTGTTTCATGTTCACTGTGCTGGTACCAGGTGGAATTTGTTGAACCTTATGTTTTATTTCAGTCAACTACAAAAGTTATCACATTAGGATTATCCACACACAGCAGAATATTTGGAAAAGAGCAGCTGGCACCGATTCATGATAGGAGGAAGCAGCAGAGTCGGGGGCTTTACAATTAGAAAATACCCTGTGATGTTTCAAATTTGACACTTTAGTCTGTGAAGTGTGAATCACTTTTAGCTGGTCTTGATAGCAGGAATAGTGAAAGAGGGAAGCAGCCACAGGAGAAGCCGTGCAGGTCTTCTGCTCTCAAAGGTGAAGCTTCAAGTTGTCCTTGTGGGAAGAGGGAAGGTGACTGTGGAAAAAAGAAAGACCTTTGTATCTCATTTAGTTCATCGATGATGTGTTTTTGTTGAGGTCCATTTTAAGTTGTTATAGAAGAATGTCAAAGTAGTAAAATTCTGATGGGGAGTTTGGATCTGGGTCAGCTGCTCTTTTTTAGTGTTTCCCTCACCTCATCAATTGAGATTATCTCAATTCCAGCACTCACAATTCCATTCTAGCGCACTGGTGGAATTGTCCCTTGGACTTGCAAATGTGGGGAGTTGTGTCTTGGATCTTTCTCTGAAATGTGTGGCACTTGGCATGGTTATGAAAAAGTGGTTCCTCACCAGGCCTACCTGCTATTTGCTCTACAAGTAGTGCCTCTTCTTCCTTGTCAAATGTAGCCAACAGGGTCACAGATTAAAAAGGCGAATTGCTGCTATCTTTCTTGGCCTCAAGTTTTCCTTATGGGGAATACTTTCATATTTGGAAACACTGGAGGTCACGGTGAAATATAGTATGTTTTTAGACCCGGTTTTGTCTATCGCCTACCCGATCCAGCTCATCATCCTCACACATACTTAGTTCATCTTAAATTAGGGAGCCTCATAAGGGTGAATAATGACAGGAGGTGGGAAGAACAGCAGTGTTGATTAATAGCAATTTCAGTTGACTAGAAACTTATGATGTATGGTATAACATTGCAGTAAGCTCATTTCAGAATATTACATATTTTTAAGCAGCATCTTTGATATAAAAAGATTCAGAAACAGTTACCTAAAGGAAAGGTTGCTTTATGTGGCCACTGGAATAAAATGCAGTAGAGGATACCACCAAGTACTTATACCCATTAGCTATGTGTAATAGTAGTAGATGCTTTAGGAGCTGAATGAGTCTTTCAAAATGGTGTAGAAGTTGAAAGAGAGCACCGTCATTCTACAATAATTTTAGTCCAAACACAAGTGTTGGTACTGAGCAACTTACTGGGAGGTGGAGTGTTGGCTACTGGAAAAAGACATGCAGAATAGCTGGTGCTTCATGAGCTGCTACTCGGTTGCACTGGTTGAACGCAGCCCTTTTAATATGCAGCAACTCAGTTTAGAAAGAGGTGCTTCCTCCAAACTTGGGCTTTGTTTCACATTACATTAGTATGACATCTGAAGAGGTCGTAGCCAGTAAATAGAGTCATCTTAGTGCAATTTCATAGCTGTATGAAATTTAATAGGCATAGAAAAATGAGAAGGGTTCCTTGGGGAGGAAAAGGAGCGAACAAGGTGATGGATGGTGGGTGAAAACTTCACCTATTGGAAAGACATTATCCATTATAAGAGCAAGTTTTGTAGCTGATGCAGTGCTTCCTGCATCAGAAAATGAGAAATCATTTCTATCTGGCTTCATTACATAACATGCAGGAAATATGCTCTGCAAAAGTGCTCTAAAAGACTATATCACACACAAGATCATGAATTATTTTAATTTGTGACTGTATTTTAGAGTTCACAGCGATTTGAGCTGGTGGCTTGCAGGCCTTGGCCAGCATCAGCTCCCAGTGCTGCTCATCAGCGGGCTGGTCTCCAGCCTCCTCCCGGGAGGGCCAACAAGGCTGTGCTGCCTTTGGGCTAGCACTCTGTGGTGACCCAGGCCGTGGTGCCGGCCAATGCCATCCGCAGGCTCTAAAACAAAACCTGCCTCAGGCTGGAGCTGGGGGAGAGCTGCGGAGACCCTGGCGTGCTGATGCTGCTGCTGCCTCAGCCTTCTCACAGCAGCTGCACGTCTATATGGGGAAAGAGCAAGGAGGAGACTGGCAAGCTCGCAGCGCAGAGCTCGTCTCGTCTTCCAGGCGGCTCTCGAATGGTTAAGGAAGAGAATGAGGATCATTTTTTTTCTCCAAAAAGAAGATAAAACTTGTTTTCTGAAATGCTACAGGACGAATCGTGTCAAAATGGATGCCATATTATGGTTTATTTTGGCTGATTGTGAGTGCAGCTGAGTGATGATGGTCACCAGTAAGATCAACTTGAATTCCTATCATCAGTGAAAATCAGGACAGTGTCAGGACTATAGGAGAACTTTTGTGTCCCATGTTTTCTAACAGCTTGAGTATTTGCATTTTAGTCTTTAATGGTTATACCGTTCTCCATTTTGATGGACCTGATGTCCTTACTACATGGAAGGACTATTTTCCATGCACATAGCAGTTCATGATGTGAATTCTTCATTTGCAAATTAAGAGAAACATTCTTCCAAATAAAATGGTGAGTGAAATCTTATAATTTAGGAAAGAAAGGAATTTAGAAGCTATAAACGGAATTTATGAGCTAAAATAAAACAATGAAAATTATACTTGATTCTGAGTTCCTGAAGATGTTTTACATAGCAGGATGATAAGGAATAGGGAAAAGGTAGGAGATCTCATACTGCTCTAGCTGCAGCTTAAATGAAATTCTGTGTTATTAAATCATGATTTGTTAGAAGTACTTGGGTACACATTTGTGATTCCACTTAAAGGACGCACCTTGATATAAACATTGTTTTATCACCTAGCTTTACAAAGATAGCAATGCTAAATGAAAAAATAACTTCATTTAACTTAATTTATTTAATTTCATTAAATAAAGTTAACTTCATTTTAAACATGAGTCTTTAATACGGGGTAACGGATCCTGGGCCCAGCCTGAGCCGAGCCTCTCCCCGTGCTCTGCTTGACATTGGTTCACAGCTACCAGGTTGTTTTATTTAATGAAAAGCAAGGGAACCAGCTCCCCGTCTGCGTCAGAAGGGAGGAGCTGAGCTGACAAATGACAAGCAAAGTTTTTGCCTTTATGCCAGACAACTTCTGTGGTAGCATTTGCTAGTCAACAGTATTTAAAATGACATTTTAGTTTATTTGGTCTTGACTTCTAATCAATACCTGCTTTGATTTATCTCATCAGATTTGCGTAATCTAACTTGAATAGAAGACAGACAATTAAAAAGGGACATGTTTTTGTTTTCTTCTTAGGGATTTATATGAGTGTGTTTGTATAGGTAATATAACAGGCTGCCACATTCCTGCCAAAATAGTATTGCAAACACAGTTTTCCCTAAAGAGAATTAGATTGCCTAAAATTATAGGAGTTTGTTGCAGTTATTAATATGTTCTTACGGAAAACAAATAAAAGGCCAATAAACTTTTTCCTTGAAAAATATCACAATGTAACTTTTATCAACACTGTAGAAAAGTATTTTTTTTTTCCTTTTTATATGGTATAGCAAAATATATTGTGTGCACTGCGGTGTGATCCCTTTGCTACATTTGGCATGATCGTAGCACTGAAATCAGTGTTAAGAATCTCACTGGACTAAAGCAAATCTTAGTGAGGAATTTGGTTTTCAACCCAGGCTGCTAATCAGAAGCTCTTTCCATTTCTCACTAGAGCCATTCCATAGTGTTAGCACTTCAGCACCTGTCTTGTTTTTCTATACACCATTCTCATCACCTGTTTTATCTAATCTTTTTAAAGAACCAGTGACAGTTCTGTTGGGGTTCAACAAAGGACTTGTGTGTAAGTACAAAGCACGTGGTCATGATTTGCCATGTGAACAGTCGGCGCAAAGGCATATTTTTGTGACATAAACAAGCATGGCCTTGTCTTGGATATAAAACTGTTGAATATTTATACTACCTTTATGTTTTAGAATATTTGGTGATTATACAGCCGCCAGACATTCTGGTGTATATTAAAATGTGGAAGGCAACCAGCTGCTAGTTTTCACATCACAGGCATAATGCTTTTGGGTGTTTGTGTGGTAAATCAAAGAAAATACTGTTTCTTCCAATCGCTAAAGACATTGTAGGCTTTAACAGTCTCTAGTGATGTAGGTCAATTCAGCGTGCTATCTATATAGGTGAATTATGTAAGAAGCTTATTCATGAGGGATTGAAGTAACTTATCTACTCAGATTAATCATTTAATTTCTTATTAATGGCCTGCTGCCATTACCATCAGTATGAGCATTGTGTGAGCAGACTGCTGGGCCAGGGTCTCGTTACTTGAGTTCCTCCCTTGGAAAATGAATGCACTCTTGTCATGTTCCATCAGAGAGCAGTTGTGGGAACTTACAGTGCTCAGACGTCCTGAACAAAAGCAGTTTTTGAATTTGTCAGTAGATCTGCTTTGTAGATACCTGCATCTTTCTACTGTCATGAGTTACCAACATCAACCTGTTGTTTCTTTCAGCTGACTGTTGTAGTCCCTGTTGCTCAGTTGTCTCTGAGCTTAAATGTTCTGTTATTTTTACTAAGCTCTCCAATCTGAATTACTCTGAATTTTTCATGATATATTGCTGAGGAAGAAAATAGTCTGTGAATGCTGCAAGAAAGTTTCCTAGAATCTGACTTTACTGCATATTGAACAGGTTTTTTCGTTCTTCCAGTCATACTGGTAATGATTTTCGATGAAAGATGCTTGTGGAGGGAAGCAAATTCATGAGGTTAATTAAAATACTGTAACAACACGTGCAGTCTTAGTATCCCAAAATGTGTCTGAAGAACTTGCTTGAACAGGACCTGGGCTTAATGATTGGCATAGAGGTTTTCATACTGTTTGCTTGCTAGCATATGTCTAACACAGGTAAGAGATCTAATAACTTCCAGCAGGGAGCCTGGGAGTGACTCTTGGATAGAATGGACCAGAGCCATTCCTGGGAGCGGAATGAATGACCTCTCAAACTTTGTGGTGGAGAGAGGAGAGCTTTTCACTACGGATGCAGGCAGAGCTGTTTCACAGACCTGCACCCATTTGGTTCATGAAGGTAAACGTAGCCTGCACGCCTGGATGCATTTTACTAACAATGTGCCCCTGCCTTCTTTACATCACAGATGACTGAATACAGGTTGCAAATGCCTCAAACTTTTCTGATGGTCCCAGGAAGTAATTGCTTGCAGTTCCCCTGTTGGTGGTGGGTGTAGCTGCCAGGGCTCAGTGCCCTATTGGTTTCTCTGATGGGCTTCGTGGCTCTATGGTGCAGGAGAGGGTGGTGCCCAACAGTGTTGGCTGTGGCACCAAGTCCTTCTGCCCTTGCAGGCAAGGCTGTATTTCTGTAGGCAAGCAGCACGGCACCGGCAGTATTCTCTGCAGAATCTCAACTTCACTCTTCCCTCCAGGGCAAAGCAGGGCCGCATCTCTGCTGCCAGTGAAAGTTGCTGGCGAGTGAAGGCGCTCCAGCCGCGTGCAGGCAGCACCACGGAGGGCATCCTGCTGGTGGGAGTTCAACCCATGCAAGGAGGAAGCTACCAGGAGTTAAACAGTGCAGATTTACCTGCCCATCTACCCTGGCCTGCTGGGTTCACAACCAAAGAGGAAGGAGAATTCTCTGAGCTCTAGGTCCACGTGGCTTCCTTTTTTTGTTTTTATATAGAAATGTGTGATATTCTTGGGGAGGAAGGTGGAGCCTTTCTTGGCTCTAGTCTTGTATTAAGACTACATAGTTCACCAAGTTAACTCTCCATCGACAAATAACTGGAATAAAAGGTGTAATTTCTCCAAAGATAACTTATTCCCTCGTTGGTTACTATTAAGTCATCCTCTTAGACATGACTTTACTACACAATAAAAAAAATATTCCTGGGTAACAACACTGTAGTTTTGGGATAAAACGTACCTTTATGTTCTACTGTTCCTCCCTTTGCCTGTTTATTCTCAAGAGCCTTTTCTTTTGTTGCCATAGGTTCTTCATAAGCTTTCTTTTATAGGACTCATTAGTAAAAGGAAAAAAAAAAAAGAAACTATTACTGGAATATACAGAAAGGTTTTTTGTGGGTTTTTTTTTTTTTTAATTTTACATGTGTCCTTGTCTTACAGTTTTGGTGAATAGGACTGTGAAAATATAAACAAAAACTTTAGTGTCAGACTGATAACAAGGCACTGTATTTGCTCAGGGAATGACTTCACTTGTAAGATATACTGATGCCTATTTCTGATATAATTTTGATTGTTAAACATTTTAAAAGAAATGAAGCTGATAGGCAAATATTCATTGAATTCAAGACTTGCCTCATTTGTCCTTGAGCAACTGCTGCGGGTGTTTATTGCTGTTCTTTCTAGTTGAGATGAATATTGATTTTTTTTTTTTTTTAATACAAAAAATTAATACTGTTTCCATAGCATGCAGCTAAATAATCTGGTAAATGAAAATTAATTATGAGTTTGTGATATTATTCATAATTACCAGTTCCAGCAGAAATATTTCAGACCATATTGAAATAAAAGTATCAAGAAGGACCAACAGAGTGTTTGTACCAAGCAACTGAAAACATGCAAAAATAAAACACATATAATGATTCAATGTTCCTATTTGTGTAGCATTCCTCTTGAAGTTGTTTAAAATTCCTTATGTTGTAAGGACACGAAGGATAATGTGGAAAACATTGATAAATCACCCCCAGAATGGTGTATCTGTCCTGCTAACTTATCTAGTCACCTGTTTAGCCTCCAGCCATGTGGATTAGGTGTCATAATATTGTAGAGTTATTTGGAGATATTTCATCGATGGGTAGAGGACAGTCTTCAAATTCTCTTACAGAGAAAGTAACCGCTTGAGGATATATGGCAACGTAGAGATAGAGTCTTAGGGGAATTGTAAGCTTATTCTTATTGCTGTTCTTGCAGGACAATGTGAAGCTCAAGATAAATAAATAAGTAAAGGAGCTTGAAGCTCTGTAGCAGATAACCTTGAAAGAGATATTAGACTCCAATGTAGTTCTCCAGATATGATGTGCCGGCCCTCTGATGAGAACTCCTAAATATGTCATTTGCACATTTCATTAAAACAGTCCTGATTTTTGAACCAAGGTTAATGAAAAATACAAAATCAGTCCCAAGAGAAGTGAAGTCCTTGAAGTGGAAGAGAAATTTTTCTCCAACCTTAATTTTTACCACCCATTTTACTAACCCATTACTCTCTTTTACTGGTTCTTTTGTCACCGTACAGTTCATACAGGAACTCACATGTTCCCTTTCTCCTTCTTAACTAGCAATTTCTCATTCAGCACTGTATCAAGTGAATCACTGAAATCTTGATAGTAAAGACTTAATGCGTTTTTTTTCCACCTAGAAAATCAATTGTCTTATCAAAGAAGGCTAACAGGATAATAGCACAATCTACTTTTGATGTATTAGCATACCATTTAGTTGAGAATTCTGGGATGGAGATGGTGGAGGTTGATAATTTTAGTATTGTTTTCAGCTTCAAAGTGGTAATTCCTGTTAGTCACACCACTATTAAGGAGCTTCTGTTTTTCTCTCTTTGGTGAAGAATCTTTGTTCTTATCTTAGTTAAAAAGTTTAAATCAGGCTTTGATAAGGCTTACCTTAGGCCTGTGATCTCTGACTTCTGAGTTGCTATTTCTGGATTAATCATGTAGTTAGGCATTTATTTATTTTGTGTTGTCCATGAAAGTACATGATTTTAGACCTTAGGCCTTGGAAATTTTAAAACAGGTTGCAGAATCATTTTCCATAACCAGGTCATCTTTGGTGTCTTCATCAAAATTGTGAATAAAATCATTTCCCATTGCTCCCATGCCTGCTAAATAAAATGTGATGGATTTTGCTTTTAGGACCAATTTCAGGGGTCTGTCCTACTCACTGCCACTTGTGCAAGGATGCACTGCAGGAAGTGAGGCTCTTTGAGAAGTACTGAGACAAGCTCTTTGAGAAGACCATATTGAAATAAGTTCAGTTGCTTCCTGTGCTGCCCATTTTGCTTTTAGTTTTGTCAGTGAGTCTTCTCAGATACTTGGTGGGAAGTGCTGCCTGTTTGTAGCCTCTTGTGCTTATCTTGTTCTTTATCTTGCAAAACATGTCACTGTTGGTAATGTACTTTTACTATGCCTATATTTTGGTTTAAGGCAAGCTAATATTATTTCCTAATTAAAACACTTGTAATTTGAAGGATGTTTTTCTTTCTTCTCTTCTCTTGCTATATTGATTCTCACATCCCCTTCTGAAATCTGCTCGTTCTTCCTAGTTGGTACAGTAATCGTATCTTGTCTGAGGGTTGTCTGTTGGCTCCTTCAGGTTCAATTCTGTGCTTAAATAAGTTCCATCCACTGAAGGAGAGTGTATATATGGGAGGTGTATGTATATATGAGAGGCTTCTGCATACTTCCTACATCAGTTAATTGAAAGAATGTCCTTAAATCAAACTCATATGTCACCATGTCAGTTACATTTATACCTCTGCTACTACTGCTCAGACTTAAAAGATGCTGGCAATATATTTTCTGCTTGGTAGTGGCACTGCCATTTGTCAGCAGTGTAGACGGTCCCATCATGTGCCATATTGCCTGAGGGGCAAGTACAGCTCACCCTTGAGGTGGAGATGCCCATGCTCCCTCCTCACTGGGGCATGTCGCACTGGCAGGGCTTGTTGTAGCACAGAACAGAGCATTCAGGTGAGTCAGCAAAGGAAGATGGGCAAAGCAGGATTTAAGAAAATAGCTTCAAAGACTCATGTCTTCCAGAAAGCTCCTTCTAATGTGACTTGCTTTCCTGACATTCCTTGTTTTCTCAGGAAGCTCTTCCATTGCAGCACCTTGTTACCATTTTTGATGCTACCCAGGCAAGTTGTTAGATCTTCCCCTTCTGCAGCGATCCCCTCAAGAGAACAGACTTACTCTTGGCAATTTCATCTCATTAGTCATTGCATACTCAGGACTAATCTTAACTGAAACCTGCTAATGGAAGGTTTTCATTCTCTAGCTGCCTGTATAGAAATCTAGTTTGAAATTGTCATGGCCAAGTTGAGTCGGATTCAGCTGCATAATGCCATGTTAGATGCTTGGTTTCCAAAAACTGCTTTGGAACTATAGGTCTGCCACAGATTTCTGTTTTATATCTGACTGTCCTATTTAGATGCAATTAAATGCTTGTATTTAGTTAACTGAACCTCATCCACAATGTTTCTTAACTCATAACTGCAATCTAAAACAATGATGGCTGCCCACTAACATCTATTTGTCCTTTCACAAAAACTCTTGAATTTTCAAGTATTGATAGCATTTCTGTATTATTGTGCTCCTCAGAGCTTTCTTTTATGCCTTGCTGGGCTTGTGATGTTGAGCTGAAGGCTTTCAAGACCCCAAAATTTGAATTTAGCACAGTTCACAACCAACCCAGTTTCAATTAAAAAAGACATCCAGTAGAAAAGTTGGATCTTAACTTAGATGCAGACTTCTACATGTCTCGCTTTATAACCACTAATTTAATGTTAGGAGTAAATGAATCAGGAACTGTACACAAAGAATAACACTACTGTTCTTCTTGCTGGAAGTGTAGGAATAACTGAGAAAGCTCTCAGGGGTATTTTTATAAGACTAGCTAGAGAAGCGCTGTTGCAGTGGGCTACACTTTCTGTGTCTGAGTGACAATTCTTAAGAGAGAAGTTGGCAAAGAGACCTGAAAAAAGACAACAAAGGCAGAGACTTTGGTAACAAGAAATCCAAAGTCCAAAAAAAGCAAGTGAAAACAGGATTAACAGAGTAGATAGAACAGTGAAGCCAATAGTCTTTTAAAAGGATGGTTTCAAGAGAAGTGCTTCTGTCTCTGTTACACGGAAGAGCTCTTTGTTCATGTGCAAAAGGGCAGTTCCTTGACACCTCGACAGATGTTGACTAGGAATCAGGAGCCTCCTTCTAGGACAGATGACCCTTCATCTGGGATTAGCTAACACTGTGCAGGGCTGTCGTGCTGCTTTTCTGTAGTCACATTTAAGTAAAGCCTAATTGCTCCTGTTTGTAGTTCCTCTGGGCTCTCTGCTAGGTGGCAAACAGGAGCAGGAAGCGTCATGGAGATGCTTGTGCAACTCCTGGTGACGCCCTTGACCCAGTTGTTTGTTTGGGAACTCCAGAGAGTGCCTGAGGACCTTCCTATCGACACCAGGAAGGTTTCTTGACTTGTCAGGTGACATGTTGTGATAGAAAAAGAAAACAACTTGCACCTGTAACAGAGCGCTCGTCTTTTTTGTTTGTTCGCTATCATGAATGATTCATAAGTAGATCATAATGAACAGCGTGTTTTAAAAAGAATAACAAAGCTTCTCTATTAATGAAGCTCAAATACAACTATATTTTACTTTTTCTAAGAGAATTTACCGTGCCCTAAGTGTTACATGCACACGTTCTTCTTTTTTCTTTTTATTAAACTTTTTTAAAAATGCTTCCACAAATGGCCTGAACATCCTTATTATCTAGTGACATAGATCTGTAGACAACATGTGCTTATCAAGTACAAAGATAAGATGAAATGTATTAGGTTTTTTACATGTTTCATATGGTGTACCTTAATTCTGTCTATAGTTTTTTTTTTCTTAATGGTCTAGTTTATTTTCATTTGACTTCTTGCTGTCTGACTCTTTACTAAGATCATTAACTTTCAGATTAGTTAATGATAACTATGAAAATTAAATGTATTACATATTCAAGAATGGCTGGCAAGAGTTGCTGTGTATGAATGGAACAGTATTCGATGCCTGGATTTAATTGTAAATCTGTCCTAGATGAGGATTAGATTATTTTTATTGGTAAAGGGTATGTTTCATGTGTTCTGAAGAGTTTAATTTTGGAGTCAATCTATTTCTCCATATCAATAATTAATTGTTCTTCTAAAACCAGAAAGATTTTTGATGGTCTAATTTTTGAAACTTTTCCATGAAATCAGAAATTAACCAGCTTAGGCTGGTTACAAATCTTGAAAATCTCATTGTTAATATTTGATAATTCAAGTGTTCTATTAATGTTTTAATTTTGAACAGCTGCTTAAAAATAAAAAATCATGTGTTACTGCAGCATAAACTTTGTGAGGATAAACATCTAGACTCCTGTACCTCACAACTGCAAGGGACAGTCCATATTGTTGTGCCTGTTTGTGCATAAATGTCTTTAGGACGTTGAGAAACATATTATCATCTAAAAGTATTCAAAACTTTGTTTCTCTGTTTCAGTGGAAGTTGGTGAATCATTGAACTCCTTAGGCTGTTTAGTTCTAACCTTCTTGGTTGTTCATCAACTAGTAAGTAACTTCACATATTTTGATAATTGTTATCCGCCTCGTTGAAGTGTTTGAGTTGTCTTTGGTGAGGAATGTATTTTAGTTATTACACCATTATTTTCTTTATTAGTATTTTTTGCCTGATACAAGTGTTCCAGAGTGGTGTATAATAGTTAGTTGATATTTTTATTTGGGTTAGTAAATCTAGTTAAATTATATCCAAACAGTTAGGTGCCCATACTTTTGTGGTTTCATTATGCCCCTTGTCTAGTGACTATTTTTATTCTTCTCCTTGTGTTTCTAACTCTAAAGAACAGTAGTGATTCTTCTATGAATAAAGTGTCAATGCCTTAAATGATGGCATTGTGCGTTGGAGTATTGACAAAACAGAAATTTTAGTCTAGTCTCTTTGGTATCATTTAGCGTGTCCGTAGAAGAGATGATATTAACTGATGCACAAGAAAGTTCTGTTGTAGGGAACAAAACAAAATTTTTAGATCTGGTGTCCTATAAAGGCAGGAGTGATCGATGTGAGTGAGCTGCAGCTGAGGACTCTGCTGTATGAGTGGGTGATGCTGGGGGCAGTATTGTTCAATAGGTGACAATGCAGCATGGAAATACAGATAAAGGTGTTTTTATAAAAGGTCTCACTTGGTGATGCATATATGAAGCCATGATCTTTTGGGGGACATTCTCAAAAGCCCTGAACAGCTTTACCTCGATTGTTTTTACTATGGTGTGCTATGAATTTTAAAAGTATGTTAAATCAAGTAATCAATTCATTAAATAATGAAGCAAATGATAGTAGGTTTTAAGGTTTACCAAGATGCAGTGATGTGAACTAGGATGCAGCCTTGTAATTCTGCAGTCTTGCTGTGGAAGAGATGCTCAGGAGACATGAGCAGGTGAGAAAGAAAGCAAGATTCATTAAAACTACGTGGATGAATTGGGAATAAGGTGAAACACTTGTTGTAACACAAGTTCTCAATTAAATCCATGTCACAGGAACATAAGAAAAGTTAGACTAGAACCTGGCACCTTGTTGTGTGTCAGAACAAATGAGGTGAAGGGTGTGAAAGGCATCTGTGTCTACAAATGAATATGTATCTTTAAGATTGTAGGAACTCCAAAGAAACACGGTGTGCTAAGACTTAATTAACTAATTTGGGCTTAAAGGTTAAGAAAGCATAAATTTACATGATTTAATGAGAGTGAGAGAAGCAGTGAGAGAAGACAATTCATTCCTACCCAATCTGGAAAATCAACTAGCTTTAAAGTGCAAGAGGCAGAGAAGATCGTGTTATTTTCTCACGAAACACTGCAAGATGCACCCATATTCTGCATCTGACCAGTCAGTTTTACAAAATGTATTTTGTACATGAGCACCAAAAAAGGTAGATAGTAGAAATGGATTTTCAAATTTAAAAAAAATACACAAAAATAACTTTTTTTCTCAACCTGAAAGCAATCTTAATGGAATGTAGTATCTGAGTAGTGCACTCCTTATCAAATGTCATCTTGTCCACAGCACTGAAAGGTAGAATCTCTTATACTTGAAATCTGTGAAGCTCTACTTCTTTCTTAAGAATCATGCTAAGAAATATTTTTTGAAATTTTGGATTTTTTCACATAATCCTTTTTTAAAAGATTAAGTTACTAATTTCTGCCATGTATGAATCTGTAGGGATCAAGTGCAATATTCTTTTACCATTTATGGTCATTTAAAATATGTAAATATTGTTGAATTTCCCAGTTTGAGTATTACAACTACACCTCCACATCTGAAATTTACCTTTTCATGTAGAGCTCCAAAGTGAAAGGACTGCTGAAATGCATGATAAATCACAAAATACTATGGTATATTTTTAAAGGCAGCAAATAATTCTCTTTTTTTTTTCCCTTTTCAAATGGATTAGGCACTTAGAATTAAATATCTTTTTTTTAGATTACGCAACTCTAAATGCTTGCAAAAGGAAAGAGATTTGAGGTAGACATACTCTGATAACCAGAGAAGCTTTTTGTTGCAAAATGAAGACAAAGTGGGGGTGATTAATATTCAGTGAGGGCAATGAAAATTTAATTCAAGTAATTTAGGTAACGGAGCATCTCATTTTCCTTTGCACTCCCAATATGCATGCTATTTTCATCTCTATGGTGGTTCATATCAGCTAATTCCTGCACCACTACAGTTGCTGACAGTGGGAAAAATGTTGACTTTGCTCTCACAAGTACTCTTTGAAGCCTGCAGAACAGTATTGGCACAGACTGCTAGCAGTAATTGAAATTACTTTTTCTGAAAGTAACTTATCTCATCCTAACACACCTTATATTTTAACCTGCTGTAATTTTCTTTCTTTCAGCTCTTTCTAGAAATACAGAGGGAGCTGTAGTCAGTAAGTTTGGACTGCAGGATTCATTAAAAGCTGTTTGAACATTGTGCAGAAAATGCTGGGAAACACACACAGAATGAATATTAATCAGTAATGTGTGTTGGGAGTGGGAGAATGATGCATTTCAGAAGACGCTTGGCTTTGATTATTTAAAATATTCCTTCTGTTTTTACTGCCAAAAAGTCTGCTTAGAAGTATCTGTTCCTACAGAATTGTGAAAAATCCTCTATATTTTTAAACAATTGTTTTGAAATGGATTAGCAGGAATCTGTGGCCTTATTAGAGAATGATAACTAGAATGCCTTTTCATTAAGAGAGCAGTAGGCACGTTTCTGTTTCTCACACACACACACACACACACACACACACACACACACACACACACACACACACACACACACAGACACACCCTGAATTTAAAAAAATGAGTGCAGAACTTCTTCAGATGAGTAAGCTTGCTAAATTATTAAATTGTGTTTTAATCTTACTTCAGTGTTTGGCTACTTTCTTTTGTGAGAGTTGAACAGAACAAGAAAATGACAGCAAGATGTTTGAGTTTTCCTGCAATATTCATTAGTTATAAAGACACAGATAATGTCAGCAGTCATGGTGAAATTCTGTCATTTTCTAAGGCTTTCCATACTCTCATTGTATAGACAGATGATAAAGATCAGGTACACAAAGCAGTGTGATGGAAGACAACAGAGCATATCTTACATATTTTATCAGCTATTAATTCATACAGTTTTTATAATTAGCTCATTATTTAAGAAGAATTAAATATCCTTTTGATGAATTCATGAATTTTACCTATTATGATAATTTTAGAAAATATTTTTGAAGGACGGTTTCAGAATATTTGCAGAGGTAACTTAGTAAAATGTTTGCCATCTCTAAATGTTCTGAGAATACATTTGGTCACACAAGATAATATTTAAAATGTTATGATTTCATAATCTAAATGGGTACCATCCAAGGTTTAAGTACAAGTCACAAATTTGAAGAAATAATCTGTGTTTGTGTCACTACAGCAGATGTCTAGTGTCCTTACCATTCTTGTATTGAACTTTTTACTGGTATGGATCTCAAAGCAAGGTTATATTGTAGATTGGAGAATCAATGGGCAGAAGTTACATGATTGTTTCAATACACTGATTAGCTTTTATTTACAGGTGTAAGTAAATAGAGATATTTTGAATAGAAATATTTTGAATAGAAATATAAATACTTTGCTCATGCAAAGTATTTCTAGCCAGAATGTTTTACTATGAGAAACACTCATTGAGACCTGCACAGACAAGCTGGTGTCTGTTGATATCCTGACAAAAGTCATCTTGGACAATTCACCGCATGTTTGCTTTTCATCTTTCTCTGCACAAGCTGCCTTTTGAAGGTAATACACAGCTTTAAGGCTGTGACCTAATTTCAAATACAGTATTTCCATTGGCCCTTCTATACAAAGCTTCCCCCGTATGCACGCTACCCCTGCGTTTTACTTTATAGTAATATACTTTAAATGTTGGTAACGTTACCCCTGAGCAGTAAGACTTGAGATGGTCACAAAGATGAGTACATAGGATTTTGATGCTATTTATCATGCATAATTTCGAAAGATTACAAGTATAATCAGCTAGGTAGGGCAATCAGTCCACCTTGTCAATGAAACGTACTCACTCTTTATAAGTTTGTTCTACACACTTCCATTTTTGCTGCTGGTAAAAAGGTAAACATGGATTTTAAGACCAGAATCTGTACTAGAGGAGAGCTCTACTAAATCAAAATAATGGGCTTTCCTTTGTAGGCAACATAGCTTACCTCACAGAAGAGTGTGCAATATTGGGTCCCTGGGTGAATACTTAAGTGCTTGAAGTGACAAGATTTTGGTTTTCAACTTCTAGGAACAGACAGGGATGTTTTTATAACCTTTAAGAATTAAGTTACTTGGCTTTTGAATATAAAGCACCAGATTCCCCCCACTGGCCTAGGTGTCCACCTCACGCAAAGGCCGCCCTTGGGTCCTTTTGGGTTGAGACCAGCTCAGCTCCGTGTGCAGCCGCTATGGGCAGCTCCCTTCTGTCCTGGGCACCCGTTCCATCTCCTCTGAGCCCCTGTCCACTCTGGGGGCTTATGGGTCTGTCACAGATGTGAAGTTGGCAGCACTGGGAATAGTTCAGGATTTTCCCGCTACTGAATTATACAATTCCTGTTGATGCATATACGAATTTATATATATGAGATGTGTTCTTTTCCCATATAGGCCCAGTAGCTGCATCTTCCCTTGCTATGACTTCAGCTGGGAGCTCAGACCTGCCAGTTAGCAGATGGTTTAAGGAAAAAGGTCTCAGAAGGATTCCTACTAATTTTAATTTCTCCACTTTTAGTTTATTTTTTGAGACTCTGAGTTTCTGAAATATTTCAGAATCAGATTGTGTATCTCAGGCTGACAAAATAGATATGAAGGAATTCAGAATAACAAATCAATTTCTGAAAATACAGATGTTACCTTTTGAAAAATATTCTTAGTCTCTAGACTAACCTTTATTTTCTAATGACACTTTCTGCTATACAGTTTTACTTGTAAAGAGAGTTCTATTATACTAAGATTTTCTTATTTATGTCTGTTGTCACAAAAAAAAAGTGGTTATTTATTCTCTACAGTGTTCAGTACAACAAAACTTACTGGCAGAAGACTCTTTTCATATTTATTCTACTTTTCAAGTCTTCTGAACTATACTTTGTCAGTGGGTTAATTCAAGTATTGAGTAATTGGTCCATAAGCAACAAAAAGGGTTATTCTTACAGAAGTAGTCATCTTGGTGCATCATTCCTGCTGCCTAGAATGAATACTCTAAGAAAAACTTCCATTCAACTCATGAATGGGATCAGTGCCCACCTAGCAGATGGCTGTAAGTGTAAGCAGACAGGAGACCATGCCCATGTGTTAAATGTGTTTACTGAGGGCAGATTTCCCAATCTAAAATTCTGTGCATCTGCAAGTTTTGTGCCAATGTTTAAGAGGATACACTACTATTCATTATTTGCTATATGAATCCAACTTTGAGAATTCTGCGTTATTCTCACCTGCAGAGAAAGAGCCTTGTCTGAAGATAAACCAGGCTATTTTGGTTTATTTGCATATGGGGATTAGCAAGAATGTTGTTAATTCTTGCATGAGAGACTTGCATTGTAAACTCATCCTATCCTCTTCCCTTCAGAAGATTTGGTCTGTAAAGGTCTTTAAAAATGATTTGAGTTGCTTCTAATAAGAAGTAACTTATTAAAAAATATATATATTATTTTTACATTTTATGACTTCCCAGTTAATAGGAGCAATAGTAAGGCATCTCTTACAAGCTGTATATTCTTTGTTTGATTTTAATAAACCATCAATATCAGCATGTTCACCTTGTATGTTTACTCAGAAATCTTTACCTAGCAGTGAAAAGAAGTGTCTATAGTTATAAAAAAGGTTTACAGCATTCAGCATGATTTTAATGACATGAACAATGCCTACTGCACCTATTACAACCTAAAGTAATTTGAATAATTGAATACAAGTTTGCCTAGAAACATTTCTAGCAGCACTTGCTTCTCCATCAGGAAGCAGAGTGAAAACTCTAAATGTTATGTTGATAAATGTTTTGTAAAACCTGCTGAACCTATTGCATATGTGTGGATAAAACATCTAGGCACTGACATTCTCCTAACATTATTTATAGCTGCGGCAAAAAGCAAATGATAAGTGCACTCAAGTGCACAGAATGTTAAGTGTTTAAGATGGCAGCTTCAAATGAGATCTGTACTTGGAGGGGAAATAGCCTTTAGGGTGTTTTGAGCAGGAAGAAGGCAAGTGAGCAAATCAAAACAAGTATAGAAATGGAAGAGTAAATTGTCTTTTTCTTTAAGAACGTGAGGACTTTTTTTTTTTCTGAGAGCCTGTACTTTCAATCTACTATATTCTTTCCTCATTCTTTCTTTGACTAATTAGAAATAATTACAATCAAATACTTAGTTGGGAGAGGAGGCAGATTGGGTCTGCCACAGTGACTCGGTAGATATGATGAAAACTTTATAAACTTCTAAGAGAGAACAAAGTAGCAAATACAAATTGTGGAAAAACAACCAAAAATCTAGGTAGAAACCTGGGAGATCTGCTAAAACAATAGTCTTGAATAAACTCAGCCAGGACTGTGAAATTTTGAGATAGGATAGCAAGATTAAAGAAAAAGTGGAGCACTAACAATGAATTTTATATCCCTTTGCTGAAAGGAGAATCATCTCTTGTGTTCCAGGGACTAATCACTTAACTTTCAAGTGTGATGTGGCTTAGAAGTTCAACATTGTGAAACCACTTCACTGCGTTTGCCGCTATAACACATTGCACCAAGAATTGAAACAGGCCACGTTCTAGCTACTAGATATGGGGAATCAGCACTGTGTTCGGAGAATAGAGTTGTTAACAGTGATTGTAAGTCTTCGCGCATACAAGAAATTTAAGTTAATAATCTGGATTATTCTGGATAACAACATCGTGTTGGGCGCTCTGCGGTATGGGATAGGCATGAGAGTAAAAAGAGATGACAAGAAAGACTGTGGATGATAAAAGGAGAAGCAGGTTGTGAACTTCAGATCTTTCTCTGAATTACTGACCATGGTCTGTAATGAACGCATTGATAAAGTATATATATTTATATGCAAGTACTTGATCTTTTTGGACAGTAAGATTTTAAGATTCCAGTATAATTCCCTTAAATACTTAAATATATATAAAGTATATGTGTATAAATGTGTATAAAATATATAAAAATAATATTATCCTCATTTCAGTGAATTGTTCTGTTTGAATGGGTAAATTTTAACATAGCAAACACTAGTAGTTCAATTACTATACTGTACAGATAGAAGCTTTCCAGACTCTTCTGGCAGAGCTACTTGAGAACCACTACTTTCACTTGGGAAAGGCAGAAAAGGAGTTTTCTATTTGTTGGGGAGTGTAAAGAGGAAAAAAAAAAAAAAAAGAAAAAAAAAGAGAAAGAAAATCCTGATAGCTGCCAGGCCTTGGTTTGTTGTGTTTGGAGATTTATGCTCTCACAAAAAAAAGAGACATCTGTAGTTCAGTCTCTTACAATCATTCCTTGCCTTTTACTGAATTTGTTTTCAGAAATATGGAGATAAAGCATATGTGTTTTTTGTAAGGTTCATGACAGTAGGAAACAACAAATGCACAGGAGATCTGTCATCTGTGTTTTGGAAAAGATGCACTTAAGACTAAAGCAATGCCATGGGTTTTCTTTGTTTTGTTTTGTTTTGTTTTTGTTGTGACTAACAATGCACTCATGGGGACCTGGTGTGGCTGCTGTGTTCTCAGTCCTGGTGTGTCTGTGTGAGCAAGGGTGTGATACTGCCTTGGGCCTGTTGCAAAGAGTGATGCTCCTGCCATGAGTGGCCAGTGAACGGGCTGTTTTCCTGTCATGGGCCAATACCTGCATTATTGAAGCAGTCTATATTCTCATGTGTTCTCTACAGTTCCAGTCTATATTCTCATGTGTTTGCTATTAATTGGAATTCTTTTTATCCTTAGTTTTCTATAGATTTCATAAATCTGTCTATTTTTAGCTAAATAAACAAGTGCTGTAAACGTTTTTGAAAAATAAATTGCATTTGCCAAACATTTCTGTTAGCGTTGCCCAGACAATGAGTGTTATAATAGTTGAATGGAGGGACGTCATCCACGCTGCAGGGACCAGGCAACTCAGCAGCAGGAAGAGGCAGTAATTTCCTGTGATACTGTAAGGCAAGGAACAAAATTACCTAACAGTTGGTAGACTTCTCTCTTATAAGCACAGCAAGAAGAGCAGAACTTGGCTTTTTTTGTTGTTATTTTTGTGTATTTAGTGGAACGTAGAGAAAGAACAGTGAGCTATAAGTACAGGTTACCGGAAATATAAATAAATGTGTAGTAGAGCTTAATAAAATTCAACTCTGTGATGTTCTGATGCTCTCTTGTTGGGTAAGCTTTGGTCTTCTGCTATAGAGTAGATTGGTGAGGTTTGTATTTGGGTTAGTCTGTTAGTTATCCCAGCAAATGGGGTTGGTCTACTTAAATAAGTGAATTTGCATCTAAACTAGTGGAGGAGGTACCACCACTTACTGTGCGGCTGGTATGGGTTGTGTGGAAGCCAGCATGCAGCAACATAAGATTTAATTATGTCTTTTTAATATATTTGTGCTGCTAAGATAGTGGTGCCTGCCTGTCTTTAGACAGTCCTAAGCAGTTCAATTAACCCAATGGCTTCTGCACTGCAGATATTGGGGCCTGAGAGAAAGGAGCAAGTCTTCACTACCTAGGTATGAGTAAGTGCCTTGGATCATGCACAGTTTGACTGTGGGTTTTGAAGCTCGGGCACTGTATTGCAAGGATTCAGTGCTGTAAATGGGCAGAAGTGTTGCTGCAGAAGGCATGAAAGGTATTTTTTTTGTTTACTATTAATGGAAGTGTCAAGCTTGATCCGACAAAAGCCTTAAAAAGGTAAACCGTAACAGCTAGAAAATCCAAAGAAGAAAGGAAAGAAAGAAAATTCCTCTGAAATTTCACTTGATCTTGTAAGAAAAGGAAGGACACTTACTATTTCTGCTGTTTCTAGATAGAGAGAAGGAAAAGATGCTATTGGATATTGATGGGAAGGCTGGGAGAATAGGTTAAAATGGTTGAAAAAATTGAGTTATTCCTCAACTTTGGCCAAGTTACCTCTTTAAAAGAAAAGAACTGAAGAAAAGGAGGAGTGATCACAGCTGTAAAAGCAAAGGAAGGATAGGGCAAATATCAACACATGGGAACAGGGAAGATGAATGAACTCTGAGCATAACAAAAGTGAAATATAGGCCAAAATATTCACACCTTCCTATGCATGGGAAGTTTATGTAGCTGAAACATTTTTTTCTTAGGTGGCAGGGCACACCAGAATAATAGATAGAGGTTATATTTGAAGGAGGGAATGACGGATGGAAATGTCTGCTTCCAGATTGTTTTCAGATACTGGGCAAGGTTAGATATGCATGAGCGTTGTATGTATTTATTGTGCACAAATGTGTGTGTGTTCATAAAGTATATACCTATATTACATACATGTATGTAGACATACATAAATACATGCATGTATGCAGAGAGTTGACCACCTGTCCAAATCTGTTGCAAATGTTGATTAATTATATTTTTTTGGGGTATTTTTTGTGTTCATGTTTATTTACCACAATTTTATTCATTTTTCTTGTTTTTCTATCATGTCCCTGATTTGATTGCATTTTAGAATAACAAGAGGAAGGAAGTCTAAGCAGTCAAAGGTAAAGTTTATTCGATTTGTCAAAGAGATGATGTGATGCAATGCTCAAACGAGTGAAGGCCTAGACCCAAGGACCCCAGAGCCCTTTTCAGCCTTAGATGTTTCTTAAATCCCATTGTAAGGCTCTTGCTTCCTCCTGTCTGATTTCTAACATAAAACTGATAGAAACACATGCGTGCTATTTGTTCCTATTCCTTTTCCTTAAAGAATGTGAATATAAGTGAAACTATAGGAGCTTACTGCTCTGAGATTTATAATCTGTGCCTAAGAGTGAATTTTATAGAACTACACAATTATTGAAATGAGTAATCCATGAATAGCTTTGCAGTAGCTCTATGCTTTATGTAGCTTGCAGAATCACGGGATACTGCCTCTAATTTCACTAAGATTCCAATAAAGCCCTTGTATAACTAGACCATTGGATCTAGGTCTTGATGTATCCTCCTCTCTGAGTTTTGAGATCTGTTAGGAAGTTGCGTCAAAAACTTCATTTTGTTTTGCCATGCTAAAGGTAATCAAAAGGGTCATATTCACTGAATATGGATGCTTTTAGGAAAAAGAAAATCAGCAAAGGTAGATTTTGAGACTAGCAGAATTATTTTTATACTAAACTATTTTTATTCTGCCTCTTGGTCCCTGAAAAAAATTATATTCATAATTTAGCCATGCAGATGTGTAAAATGATTTTCAGTTGTTTGTCTTATTTCTTGTATGTGAGTTTTCTTCTGAGTACATTACTGTTGCTCATCATATGTTGATGTATCATCTTAAAATAAGTATTTGATCAAAATATGTGTCACCCTTTCTGGTTTTGTGGGTATTTCTATCCCTTTTCAAATATTTTTGCTGCCTGTCCTTATACTTTTGATACCTCAACTGTCCTTGGTCTTGTCATTGTTCCTGCACTGTACAATTTATGCTACCTCCATTGCTGTTAAGGAATGTGGAGTTACTCTTTGGGAGTTATTATTCAACTATTTTTATTTTAATGAAAACCAACCATTAGAATTGTATGTAGAATTGTTGTTGGGAAGCAATTCTGTGGTGTGCATGGTGGGGTTGCTTGTTTGGTTTTGTTTTCTCCATAGAATGACTCTTCCATTATAAAATACTGTGTTTGTTGCTTGTTTGTGATTGGAGTCACTTACAGGTAACTTTTTTTTTGTCTTCAGGGAATTCTTTAAGTGTTGTCCACAAGAACAACACCTTTGGGTTCTATGGAGTGGTCAGGAATCATGATGATTCCCAGCAGTCTCTTTCTCCTTGGCTTCTCCCCAAGCTGCAAGCAGTCCACCCAGAGTGCTTACTCATCCCATACTGTTTATGGATAGCAAAGCTGGAAGTTAGAAACACTTGGCTTCTGCTAGCATTTAAATCAGTAAGGACATGAACAGACACAACTTCATGGCTCTACGCTTAGCAGTGTTGCTTTGCTGCTATACAGTGCAGCTGGCTTTATCTGAGCCTAACCAAGGATAGAAACCAGGGTCGCTTTTGGTGTATTTAATGAGTTGGGGGCCTTTTTGTACAAGAGTTTCAAATAACATACTGTTCGAATCAAGATTTTTGGATATTGAATAGGTGTCCTTAGAGTAGATAAATTATCCCGTGAAATATAGTCTTACACATTATTGAGTGTAAGCTGATGTCTTCTTAACCAGCGTAAGCTGCCCTTTACATTGGAGATGAACTCACTCCAGTCAGTAACACAAATTCCAAAGAGTTTGTTTATTCCTGATCCTAACGGGGGTGAAACCTTCATCCATGGCAGCAGGTGAAACTCTTAACTGCTCTCAGTGGGTGGAAGACTTCATTCTCCAAAGCTGCCTGCAATAACCAGTCATAAGCTGCCTCACTCTTCCTACCCTCTAGCCGGTCCCTACAGCTTTACCAGGCAGACTGGATCTACACTCACTTTTTTAGTGCTTTGTTCTATTTGTTTTGCATCAAGGAAATAATCCCATGGCTGTAAATAATTGCAGTAGGTTTGCTTGGGGTTTTTTTGTGGGAATAAGTGAGCTAAGATAGTGTCCCAGGAACCTTAATTTACACTTTTACCTTGTTTTTAAATGGAAGTATGTCCTGATAATGTTCCTTAAGTTTCCTCTCACTTTTTCACAACAGCAAAGTAATTCTTTACTGTTTCTAGTCAGGAAGCGTGCCGAGTTCTGTTGTGTTTGTGGGGCTGAGAAGTGCGAACAGATAGCTTTAATAAGCATACAAATCGCTTAGCATTCAGCTGAAGCAAGCCAGAAACCTAAAAGAGCAACTGTGGATGTATAACAGATGAAAAAGGAGAGGGAGAATCCATCCTGAGGACAATGTTTTGAGTTGGACACGGTTCTGTTAATTACAAAAAAGCTCTGTGCCTACTGAATCAATTCTGCTGCTTCTGAATTTTGCTCGGTGCTCAAGAATAGCTTGTGATCAGTCTTTGACTGTTCATTTGTCAGATGAAGCATCACGAGCCAGTTCAATTATGGCCTCTTCTGGTTTGATGTGTGATGGGCACTAGAGTAGCCTGTGTTTAGTTTTGGTTTTCTACCAGAAAGATAAATTACTGACACAAAGATTAATTCTGTATGATTGAAATGCTTAATAAGCTTTGGGTAGTTAAGCAGATTTTATGTTTGTAGGATTTAAACAAGGAAGCATCTGTGAATAGCATGAACATACGTGATCATCTGCCTTGATCATCATGCTTGGATTTCCTGTGTGAAATTGCCTTGTGTGTGGCAATCTGCAAATAATATCATTTATAATATAGTGTATCATTTGTATTGCAGTTAATGTCGTCTTGCAGCAATTTGCTCGTTTGTGAGTCTCACATTTTGAGCAGCTTTGTTTTAATAACTCCTACTGCCGAGCTGTGACACCTGATGGATTTCCCTTGGGAAACCTGTGGCCTCTGCGGCTTCTGCTGACACCAGAACAGTACCTTGTAGCTGTGAGTGGGGCAATAGCTTCCAGCTCTGGAGGTGAGCATCCTTTGACAGAATGCCAGGAACAACATATGGCAGGGTTTTTGAGAACTGAAGAATCTTTCATTTTTGTATTCCTCTTTTAATCTACACATCCTCAGCAGTCAGCAGTAGGAAATTTGGACACAGATTGCCAGCCAGCCAGTCATATAGAGGTAATAATATATAAAACAAAGAATATGTCTGTCTAAATTAGTTTGGCTAGGGTTCAGCCAGCTACAGTAGTGTCAGAACAAGCCCTCATTTGTTCTGAGAGCAGGAAGACTGACAACTGGTGGTGCATCTAAAGGAACGAGATGCAGTGGGGAGTGCTCAGAGGACTGTGCTTAGGCTCGCACCATTCCTGTTGTGATACTTGATTATATCCAAAGGCTAAATAAACCATGTTGGATTACATGCATTGCAAATCCACAGATGCATCGACCTAGATGATATCCTCTGTGCTGCAGGTGTATGTGTGCCTAATATGTAACAAAACGAGGCACTTATTAACCTGCTGGTTGTCAAAGTCGCATATTAGAGTCCGTATTCGCTGCCTTGGACCACTTGCGATTCTGACATTTGTGGCTCCTGGGAGCAGCTGTGCCCCTGAAGTTAATGATGTGGCAGGGTCAGGAGATGGAATAACTGTGGGATCAACATCAGCACTTCTCCCTAGCAGCCCACGGCAGAGCACCCACCTACGGCAGGGACCAGGCCGGCGTGTCTCCCTCACCTGAGAGTTTCGCTTGGGAAGTGTGCATGCCTGGCGCCTTGCCCAGCTCTCCTGCTTCCCTTCTGCTTATTGCCTTTTGCCTCCCTTGCCCTATCTTACTGTTACACCCTGGTTTTGATACTTGTCTTTAATTGGCTTTATAGCAGGTCATTCACATTCTTTTAAAATGACTTGTCGTGTCCAAGCATGATGACCTTATATTGTATTTTTCACAGAATAATTTTAAGTGAATAATTTTCAAGTTTTCATGTTTCGATCGTTTAGTAACTTTATTGTATTTATAATACACACTAGAAGTTAATAACTTTCATAAATAGGTGTCGATTTAGGAAAGAACTAGAAACTAAACCTCTTGAAAATCATCAAGATTGGTCCAGATGCTGGAATAAAAACAGGGAAATTACCTGACTGCATGACTGTTGCTAAAGTAGTACGCACGGATTAAGACCGTATATTACCAAACCTAAAAGAAACAATGTAAATCAAATAGAAATGAGATAAATTTGTAGCAATATAGGACTGTGATCAAATCTATTCCAGTAGACAAGATAATCAAATTTTAAGGACTTGATTACATATGGAGTTTTTACTGATTAAATATCTCTGATTAACTTCGTGCATAATGCTCTTATTTCAGGCTGAGTAATTTTTTTTTCTCGTGTAATCTGAGCTTGGTGGTAGCAGACGTGCTAGAATAATGTTATCTGCATATGAAATAACCCAGACATAGCTAATAAACAACATTGTAGACAGAGAAAAAGAGAAAAATGCAAACAGAGAGCTGTCTGTTGATTGTAATCACAACCGCGATGAGGGGCTTCATCCATCTAAATAAAATCTGTAAGCTGGAAGAGGTGTGAGTGCTAATAGTTTATCTAGCAAATGGCTCAGTGGTTAAAGTCAGTGATAACTTTGAATATGTAATATTCTGAATTTGATATAACAGAAAGAATCAGACAAATCTTATCCTTCCAAAAAATTTGTTACTGATTTTGTTGTGATTTTCAGAAAAAAGTCATTAATGTGTACATGACAATCATAGCACAGAACCTGTACTAAGAAGGGTGACACTACATCAGACTTTTTAGAATACATACAAATGCAGAATAGTCTTTGCTGATCTATGTAAGCTTTTTGTATTGTTAAGTCGAAACAGTATATGCATGCATACACAAATGTAAGAAAAAAAAATTGCATTTGCATACAGGGCTTGAACTGAGTGTCTGTTTTCCCTTGTGTTGTGACACAGTGAGAAAAGGACTTTCTGGGCTATGTTTTATAAATCAGTCCCTAGCTTATCACTAATTTATTACAGAGGTCCAATTCATTTTTAGCCATCTCTTTCACAGGATGTTTTTTTGCAGTAGTTGTTAACTGTCTTTGCAGATGAGAGTTTTAACCCACTCATAATCCTTCTCATACTTCATCCAAACTTCAACTTCAACTTTGAGATGTAATGACCTTTCAATGTCTTTTCTCAAAGGTGCTTCATAGATTTTTTTTTTTTTTTTGGTTACGTTTTTAGGAATCCCAGTTGCAAAGCAAAATATTAAGGAACTCTCACTTGGGTTGATATCAATAGATCAGGCTTCAAAATTCAGTTTTGATTACTTATCTCCTGCATTTGAGGATTTTTTTTTAGTATGAAGCTCAGTAACAAAGGTTTCTGCAAATTTTGTTATTTTGCAGTTATATGAACTAGTTCTTTGTTGCAAACTTGTATAGACTTTTTGCAGAGAATTATAGAGGATTGATAGGTAAGTCTGATAGTGTGATATTAAATAAAAAGGAAATGAGGAATTGAAGTGTACAAATTTTTTTAGTGAATTGTTTAAAAAAAAAATGTATAGTATAGTTTAAAAAGTAGTTCATCTTCCTACCGTATGTGAGAGCTGTTCCCCTTTCCCTCTCAGTATTTTTTTTTTTCTTCAGCCTGAATCTTGTTTGACATGGATACTTCAAATTCTGTAATGTGTCTGACATGTACAGGTGGATTTCTACTAACCTTTGTCCACTTGCTCCTCATTCATATTCCTGTATTCAAGTTCAGGGCATCCCTTATTTCAGTGATGGGACCAATATCAACACACAAGGTGTGAATGGAGGGGGTGTATTTGTGGAGGGGGTGCATTGCATTGGAATCCTGCTGTTCTCAAAAGTTCCTCCTGTAGCTGGAAAATAATAATTTCCATCTTTTTTTTCTTTTTTTCCTCTAGACTGTTTGGATTGTGTTGAATGTAATGCGCAATGAGTTTAAGCTGAGATGTGGACTTTCCAGATACTGTGTTCAGAAGGGCACTGCAGGACTTGAGACTCTTAAATATTTTGAGTAAAGAAGTCTGGACTAATTATACATTTCTTAATGGTAAAATATTAATTTAATAACTGTGAAAGCAGCAGATGCTGTGAAGAAAAAAAGCACTGAAGTCTATCTCAGTGATCAGAAATAAAATCTCTAAGAATTATATAATTTTAATGAATAGTGTGAGGGGACTAACTGTAGTTTTGAAAGCTTCCCCCTAATTAACAGGAAGAAGGGAAGAAGGCAGGATTCTCAGTGTGATGTCAAGGATGCCAGTACAGATCACTTATCAGGTCATGAAGCCAAATCCTTTCCCTCTTCCTTTATCATCAGCTTGCTAGTCGCACTCTTTAAGATGATAGACTTGTGATGATGAGTGAATAGATGTTACCTCTTCATTTTCTGGGTATCCATGTTTGTTTTGTTATAACTGGGCAGTCTGAAGTGTGGAGCCGTACCTACTCTATAGGTACGAGAAGAATTCCTATGAAGAAGTTGAAGTATGTGAGAAATTATCTTCCTGTAATTCTTTGTTCTGTGGAACTATAGATGAGTTGTCATCCAGTTATTATCCTTGTTCTGAAATTTGCAGGCTTTTCATTTGAACCACCCTGCCTTCCCTAGTAGAAGCGTTTTGAAAATTTGCTTTCATAAGCGTGCAAACCTGTAAGTTATACAGACTGCACATGCATATTATATGTACTTACATGCATTCATGTGTTATGTGTGTGTCAGTATGAATTATGTCCTGATATCATATTAAAGAAATGCATTGATCTCAAGATGGAACAATATATGTAGATACATACTTGAAGAAGGGCAATAGCTTAAAAAAAAGTAGGAAAAAAAAGTAAAAATTAAGTAAAATAAAAAAAGCGTAAAGGTCTTGCATTGTAAAAATCCACTCACTGGAGTTAAAGACTTCTTGGCATATCTTTCACTTTCTCCAATTTGTCTTAACAATAGCAACACACTCAAGATAATGCACTGTACTTGGAGGCCTTATAAGACTTTGACAGGCTTCTTAATCTAATTGTACTTATTTACTTGTCCCACTTGCTTGCTCTTGTATGGAGCAGATCTCATGAGAATCTGTTTGACAGTGAGTGTGATTTTGAAACATGGGATTAATGAAGACTTCTTTTTTGAACCTGTGCTGTGGGTCAGCAGCATCCCAGGCTTGTGGGGCTTTGAGGATGATGTGTCAGTGAAATAAGAACACCAGAGAAGGAGGGAGGGAAAAGAAAACAGAACAAAACAAAAAAGGATGCAGAAAAATGGATTGAATTCAAGAGTGGCATCTTGATAGTGGGTGATATCATCAGTAAACAAGGGAATGCAGTGCAATTTTTCCTTGAGAAATCTGAAAGCAGACTCACATTGAAGGACCTACTAAAGTACTGGCAAAAAGTTTTGAGTAAACCTCCCCAAATGACCCTTTTCTTTGATGTGACACAGCATATGCAGTTGTATTTCCATACTGCCGTGGACTGTTGTCAACACTCCCAAAATTTGAGTTAAATAGTGGTAGAAGCACTAGAAATTTTTAACTGTGAGAAAACAACTGGAAAATCTGGAAGAGAGATGCCAGTTAGCTATAGTTTAATGCAATCTGTATAGTGTAGTTATTCCCGCTGGTGATGGGAGTATTTTAAAATACCTTTTGGTTTAAGCAATTTTATCACTAGAAAACTAATACCTACCTGTTGATACGTGGTATTGCACAGCAGCAGCATTTTATTCTGGTGCATGAGCGAGCATTCAGGAAAAAGCCATTGGTACCTGGTGCTCTCCACAAGTCCTCCTGTGTGCACATGTGTAGTGCAAGGTGGAGGGGGTGAAGCACAAAGGTGATCGACTCGAGGAGAAATTTTCAAGTTGTCTTTAGAATAAACAAAACTTTTCTTGACTGCATCTGCTTGTCTTTATTTCTTCTCTTCTTTTTTTTTTTTTCTTTTTTTTCTTTCTTCCTGTTATAATGGACAAGTTGATTTTGGAATACTTGCAGTTATGTGCAAGAGACGCCTGTTAATTTTAGCTTTTTCTGTTGTTGTAATATTTTATAACTGTTTGAAAACTGAGCGCTGTGATGAAAATTATATCCCTGTTTCAGCTTCACTATCTATTATAAAAACTGTCTTAAAAGGAGCAGTCCCTGAGATTAGCTTGTGTGAGTGCCTTTCATATGATACTTTTCTTCTCCCCTTCCTCTTTCAGTGAAAGACTTAACAAGGCTAATGATATTGACATTCAAAGCATTGTAATTGGCATCTGATTTAGAGTCCATTATCGTGAGTAAGTCCTATTAATTTGAAGCTGTTCATTTCCCTCCTCTGCAAGCCTGGGTGAAGGATTGCATGATTAAGCTTGCTCAGATTTTCAGTGTTTTTTTTTCGACTGAGGTCGTATAGAGTTGATGTGCATCAGATACTAAAAATATTATCCGATTATTTGAAATGTCTGCCCACATATAATTAGTTCCCCAGAACTATTTTTTTCATATTTGATGACTCACGCACTTAAAGAAATTGCTGGTGTAAACACCGTTTTGCTTCCATAGGAACACTTACTGTTTGTTTTCACTCTTTTCCCTGTGAGCTCTATAGCTCAGTCTTCTTTTACCTTGGACTTTTTTGCAAAGGCGTTATGTGATTGCAGGGTGAGTGATTACATGAGGCTGCTCTCCGCACTCATCTGCCTTTCCCAAGGCACCCACACTTTTTTTTTTCAGTACTTTAACCCTGCTCTTCCACAAACCCCAACGTGACAAATACCAAGGGAAATTGTGACATTTAGACCATGATGCTGATGGGAGTTTTGTGAAACTCAGTGGTGAAGGTGGAGGAAAGCATATGTTCACCTCCTCAGGACTTGCAAGTGTTGGCATTCCGGGCTAGCAGGTTGCCTGCACAATTTGCCACCCATGCCATCTTGCAGACAGGCCTTTGAATATAGAATTTGTGAGGATTCTTTGATTTTAGTTTGAAATACTTCTTATAAAGTAAGAAAAGTCTTACAGGGAGGTAGAACTGTACATGGAAGATAAATGAGGTTTGATTAGCCCCCAAAAAGGGGAAGGTGAGTATTTGGTCCTTCTTGTGCCAACCCCAACAGCCAAGCATGCAGATTTTGTTGTTTTTTTGAATACCTATGTTTCTTAAATAATTTCCAGTAACTAGACTTTGATTTACATACAGATATTCAAAGTAAATATGCACATCCTGAAAAGAAAAAAAAGTGTAATTGAAAGCTATTGAAATGTTTATCTCGGTGGCAAAGTATCAGTACATAAATGACTGTTGGCTTCAAATGAATATTTATGCTTAACTCCAAAATGCAGACCATGAATATCTTTGTTGTTTTGCACAAGCGTGTGTACTAATATCCCACACAGAATTTTCTGTGCCTTTTTATTTTACTGAAATTTAAAACTGATGCATGAACGTTCATTGCACCATTTTATGTGTGAAGAAAGATGGAACAAAAAGCAGAGAAGCATCAAAATGCTTTCATGTGTTTCAAAGCAGCATTATAAAATGAGTAGGAAGACTTACTGTGCATAGAAAAGTCATTTTAAATATTAATAATGCAAAAAGTATTTCTAAATTAGGGAATTCATTTCACATCATTAAATTGGCATGCTGCTTTCCAATTGCTCTGTGCTAAAAGAACACATTTTGTCTTAGGACGTTTTAGGAGATGTTAGTCATATTTATGAAAAAAGGATGCTAAGAATTACATTTCAGAAAGTACTGATTTGAAAAAAAAAACAACAGTGAAAATGTATAATGAAAATTTCTTAAAGTATCCCCTGAGATAGAGGAACAGCTAAGGCAGTGTTTTTTATAATACTCTTCTGCTAATGAGGACCTAAATGCGGAAATTTTGTGCCAGTAATTTACCCCAAAGTATACATGCTACATAACAACTTGACAGATAGTTAACAGTGGGATGGAAATTAGCATTTGGGAAGTTTTACCTGAACGTACCTAAATCAGTGCGATTCAAGCTTCCCAGGTCTCCCCTCTCCCCGTGAGAGTTTCCCCAGCCTTGGCTCCTGTGACAGAAGATGGGAAGAGCAAGTAACTCATCAGCAAGGAGTTCACGTGAAGGGCTCCTAGAAGTTGCCCCATGGCTGTGGGGTGTTGCATGAGAGAAGGGGAGAGTGCCCCAGCACACAGGGTCGTCCCAGGCCTGCTGACCGCAGCACCCTGTGCCACCAGGCACCCCTGGCTGTTGGCAGTCCCATTGGCCTTACCACCTGCATGCTGTTCGCTGGAGGCCCACGAGCGGACCAGAAACCACTGCGTGGGAAAGGGGACTTGTTTTGGACAACAAGTTTTCCAGGTTTCAGTGCCTGAGAGAAGTGTACACGATTTGCAAGCCCGTGTTCTTCTGTGGCCACACAGTGAGGAGGGACCTCTCTAATGATAGCAGTCCCTGTCCCTCTGTAGCGCAAGTGCTAATTCCCCAAAGTTGTGGTTGGCTGTAATCCTGAGCGGCCCTATGGCTAGAACAGAATTTGAAGTAGGACACTGAAATATGGTGAAGCACATTGTGGTGAGAGCGCAGCACTGTGTAGTTTCAAGGGCAGGATGCTCTGCATGTTGGATTGAGGCCTTGCAGGGTGGAAGGTGCCGGTGCTGTGCACTCATAGCTGCCATGGCCGCGTGGCAGCCTTCCCTTCTACCCACTGCCATCGCTAACAGCAGGCTTATGGTTTTGGATTTTCCTTGCTCTTTTATTAGTTGATTTTTCTTATATATTGTGCAGACCATGTGATCACATATTACACGGAATCACAGAATCTTTAGGGTTGGAAGGGAACTCTAGAGATCATCTAGTACAACCCCCCTGCTCCATCCGGGACATCTGGAGCATGTGGCACAGGGTGGTGTCCAAGCGGGTTTTGAAGATCTCCAGAGAAGGAGACTCCACCACCTCTCTGGGCAGCCTGTGCCAGGGCTCTGTCACTCTCAAAGGAAAGAAGTTCTTCCTCACATGGAGATGGAACTGCCCAGATTTCAATTTAAAACCACTGCCTCTCGTCCTATCACCAGCCTCTTCTAAAAAAAAAAAAAAAAAAAAAAAAATTAGCCACCTCCTCCCTACCATCATACCTGACGAATTTGTACATGTTGATTAGATCCCCTCTTATCCTTCTCTAAACAGGCCCATCTCATTTAACCTCTCCACATACGGTAGGTGCTTGATCATCTTTGTCACTCATCCCTGGACCCTCTCAAGGAGCTCCACATCCCTCCTGTACTGGGGAGCCCAGAACTGCACACAGTACTAGAGGTGCAGCCGCACCAGGGCTGAGTAGAGGGGCAGGATCCCGTCCCTCGAACTGTTGACAATGCTACTCCTGATGCAGGCCAGGATCCCATTGGCCTTCTTGGCCACAAGGGCACACTGCTTACTCATGGTTAACTTGTCAACTAGGGCTCCCAGGTCTCTCTCCAGGCAGCTGCTTTCCAACAGATCCGCCCCTGATCTGTACTGATGCCTGGGGTTATTCCTGCCCAAGTGCAGGACCCTTCACTTGTCCTTGTAGAACCTCATGAGGTTCCTCTCTGCCCAACTCTCCATCCTGTCCAAGTCCCTCTGGATGGCAGCACAGCCCTCTGGAATGTTGGCCACTCCACCCAGTTTGGTGTCATCTGCAAGCTTGCTCAGGGTGCACTCTGTGCCCTCGTCCAAGTCATTGATGAACAAGTTGAACAGCACTGGGCCCAGCACTGACCTCTGGGGGACACCGCTGGCCACAGGCCTCCAACTAGCCTCGGCCCTCTTTATGATGACCCTTTGGGCTCTGCCATCCAGCCAGTCCCCGATCCACCTCACTGTCCTCCCGTCCAGTCGATCAGCTCTGTGTGTTACATAGCTTGAGCCCTATGGGAACAGGATGTAGAACAACTTGCCAAGTGGTTGAACTTCTCATACCATAACTACCTTTCAAGATTAATGAAAAAACCTTTTTTTTCCTGTATCGTAATACACACTGCTTCTACTTTATAATTTTCTTTTTGTGATCAAATTCTCATATTTAATGATAAAACTTATCATTAACAGCATCTCATTAAAACTTTAATGATAAAAAAATAACACCCCAAACATTCCATATGATCAGTCTGGGAAATTACGGTTGTAGCATGTATATATATAATCATGTGAGATCTCTTGAAGTATCTTGTAAGATTAAATGGATTCAACAGCAGCACGTATATATGTGCACATAGGCACATGGTATAGTGAAGCATTTGCTTTCCTGCACTAAGGAGGAGACTGAAAAGAAGTTACTGACTTGTATAATAGTTACTGGCTGCATGTTATTTGAACCAACACCAAGAAATATGCATTAGTCGTCATTATTGTAAGATTTGAAATGCATATAGACAGTTTATTCTGTTGCTCTGTTTCCTAAATTTCCAGATGTGACATAAGGAGGTCAGTGTAGACTAGGTATTTCACATACTTCATTAGTGCTTCCTGTGTGCAAGCACAGCGAGGTCGACAGACCACATGTAGTCTTTTACCTATTAAAACTTCAGTAGCTCTATTTAATATGCATCAAAATATATTACGCTATATAAATCTCAAATATGAAGAACATATTCAGTAGAAATAGCAAAATAAAGCTTTGTGTAAAAGATTCTAATTTCACGTAATAGTTTTACAGCAAGTAGATGATTTTTTATCCCAGTTTTAAATATACTACTCTTTTATTTCAGAATATATGAGTACAAGTCTGTTTTCTAGGGCACAAATAACAGAAAATATAAAAAGATAAAAATATATGCACATGTATGTATTTTTGTGTCGTATTATAAAAAAAAAGGATTACTACACATATGTTTAATCACGTCTGTCGTTATTTATCATATTTAGGTCAGAGACTAAATTTGTACCATAGTTTTTTCCATCTGTCTGGTAAAATCTCTAAACATAAGCTATAAAGCCTTAAATCGCAATTCCTTAAAATTATTATAGAATGTATTCACTTTCTTCCTGTCAACTATGCATCATTTACTAGTGGTCAAGTCATGAGTGGAGGAAGTTTAGATTTGGCTTCCTCACCATATCTCATTTATCTTTTTTGCTCTACCTATGTGGCTCTGCATAGAATTATCTACTCTTACTTGTTTTCAAAGCACCCAGTTAAAAAAAAAAAGGGGAGGGCGGGTGGTTTGAGGTGGATTGTAGCTGTAGAAGACAGTTTGATAGAATATCTCATATCAGGGTAAACTTGAATCTTGATGTCTTTGATACAGAATTAATATAGACACTCCTGAATCCATATAGAGCAATTTGAAGAGCAACAGCACAGAGAAAGAAAGAAGTCTACCAGATTTCATTGCAGGCCCATTAGACTCTTGCATATTAAATTCCTCTCTTTCTTTATGATATTTATAGTTTTTTCACTAAAGGACAACACTTTTTTTTCAGGACCATTTTGATGTGTAGGGTTACTAAAGCCATAAAAATATTATTTGTCAAAAATATTAATAAATGACTAGTAGTACATACCAAGCTGTATAATTCAGTACTGGTCTACATTTTAAATCATTTTGGTAATGAAAATATGATACAACTACGAAAGGGTGAGCTGAATTTCTGGTCCAGGTGCCATCCTAAGAAAGGTGCATGAGTCTAATGGAATATCAACTTTTCATCAGGTCTTCTTTTACCCAGAAGTTACTGAGAAACTATTAATTTTACTCTAGTTTGGAGGTTACTGCTTAGATTATGTTGCTTGAAAATAAAGATATTAAGCCTTATCCAGAACAACAAATTCAGAAGTCTTAGGTATGTGTGAAAGTGCCCACTTCTAGCAGCAGAAAGGCTTTCTGTGTGCTGACCAGTGTAATATATTGAAAAGTGAGGAGGAGGAGAAGGAGGTAAGATGCCAAAATATTTATTTTCAGTATTTATTTGATTTGAAGTTGATTGTGTTAAACATTTTTGCCATCTTTCACTTGCAAAATAAGTAACTCTGTAAGAAAAATCTTTTGAAAACTGTAGACTTACCCAAAGGGGTTGTATTTTATAGTACATTTTTCCTGGGTAATATGTGTTACTCTTATTTATGCTTCTCCTTCAGGAGTCTGAAGTGTTCTGACTTTTATGATGAAGTACTCCAAATTATAATAATTGAATTACTCAATTTGAAAGGAAGGGAAAGATAGTTCAACTAATCAAGAAGTCTGGGATTGGGGTTTTGTCTGGAACTGCTCTGTTTCAGGCATGATGTTAATCATGATCCCTTGTGGCTTAAAAATCCTCTCTGTATGTGAGCTAACCTAAGTCAGGTTTTTGCTGCTGAATGTTAATGTAAATCCTGTATTGCAAATACAGAGAAAAAAACATGAAATAAGCTTGAATGATGAATATGTAAGACTCTGAGCAAAGAGTCTTGTCCTAAAAAGGACAAATTCATTAATTTAATTATGCATTGCAAAAATATTTATTCAACCAGACTAAGTAATAACTTGAGAAGGACCAGGTAGAAAATTTCTGGCAATTTATGATGAAGAAGAAATACTGAATCTACAGAGTTGAAGTGTTATGAGGAAATAAATAATTACACTGAAACTTTTATAGAAAGTCAAGCAGGCAGCCAGCCTGGCAGGCAACCTGTCTGTCTGTGCAGTTGAAGGGATATTGCTTGCTGCCAGCTCCAAGTAGGCTTCTAATCTCCATGAGCGGAAGCACAACTGGACACTGCGTGGACACTCTTCTCATTTGTGAGGAACCAGGGTGTAGGGCATCATCCAAGAGGACATGTGAAAGAATCCCAGGCAGTGGGACTGTTTTGATGGGTCTAAATTTTCCTTCACAGCTTCTATGCGAGAAAGAGCTCCAAAGCCTATTTGAAAGGAGTGGAAACTAGTGCAGAGGCCATATCTACTGGCTGTTTAGCCAGTTCTCAACATCAGTGAAGCCTCCTGAATTGCTTCATGTTGGTACTTAAAATCTCGGAACTTAAATTTAGTATCTGTGTTGGACTGTCACATATTGGCTCAAAACTGGAAGATCCCAGTACTCTGTATAATAGAAAATAAAAACTAGATTGGGAGATTGACCCTTTCTCATATGCAGTGAGTTGAGATAGTTTTCAGGTAGTGCCATCCTTGCTATTTTGTATGAAATACGTCCAACTAATGAACGAAAGTCCTTTCAAAAAATACAAATTATGATTGAATTGCTTCATATTTTGCATCACGCTTGCAGACATAATTTTCCCTGAAACTTCTTGATTATATTTCATATTTTCTACTCAGAAACCTTAAGGAAGATGATGGCTATTAATATAGAGATACAAATGAGAGGACCAGCTTTGAACCAAAGGATTGCCAGCTTTGTAGTTATCACTTAAGAATTGGAGGGACCCAAACTGGAATGCCTTTTCCAAAACTTTGGGGATATAGCCAAAGATTGTCAAAAGTGGCAGTTTATTTACAGTTCATCAGGTGTTACTTGTTCAACCAGAGAGAATGAGGGTTTCTGGTGATTTTTTAAAAATTTTTATAGGGACATGGAGTTCCTATAGTTCAATATCTTGTGTCAAAACCTAACCATAAGCAGACAATTAGGAAATAAATGTATAAACAGGGCAGGAGTATGTGTTTCCTCTGCTAATGCTTTCTCCATGTTGAGCTGCTTACAGCTCACTGAGTTTCCTGAACTGGGCTCGATATCTGGGTGTACTTTGCACCCCTCTGTGGATCTCTTTTCTGTGATCCTGTCCGTTTTCCCTTTGAATCCATGTAAACCTTATATATCTGTAGCATTTTTCAGGCCTGCTCCTTGCGGCACCTTTTTTATTTGTTTTGAACCTGGTTCCTACAAGCCTCGTTTTGTAACCTTTCTTTCTCAGAAGACAAGGGGGATGATCCATCCTTGTCCATCCTCTGTGTGCCTTGCATGAATTACGAGGCATGACTTACTTAACTGCTTTTTACTCGGCTGACTCCTGTCCAGGCTGATCAGTCTGTTTCCTACAACTTGGGCTGTCTTTGGTCATCATGTTTGTCTCTGATCTCCCTTGCATTATTAATCTACTGATTTGATAGTTTTTTTTTTTTTCAATACCATGGAACAATATATTTTGGAAAGGTTTCCTGACATAGATTTGTTAAAGAAAAATTGCTAAGTCCTCTTTAAAGTTTAAAGAAAAAAAAATCCTAAGTAAACCATGCATTCGCAAATTCAGTCAATAGCACATGCTAAAACATATGATTGAATAAAAATAAATCTTTATGTAATAGAAAAACTTTTTTTTTTCTTTTTTCATGTTTGTTCTTGTCAAACCTGTGTTAGCAGGAATTTTCACAGTGCAGGTCTAAATACGTAACTAAAATCTGCTGTTGTGAGCAGATATTAAAAAAAAAGAAAGCTCAGAATAGAATACTATTTTTTTGTGTTTTTTTTCACAAATGACTATTCTAGTAGCTACCAAAGGCTTAAGCCTACAGTATTTTGTAATTCTGCTTATGTGTCATGCTGCTGTGTGTAATTACTTGTTCACTGGCAACCACTGATTCTGAAATACTTGATACTGTTTCTGCAGTACATCTGTTGTTTGCAGGAGGCCTTTTTTACTTGATATTCCAGTTGTAACAATTGCTCAAGGTGGGAGAGGAGGGAATAATCTTATGACAGTGTCTGTCCATTGTAAAAAAAAACCAAAATGACATTTTACAAGAATGCAGATGCACAGCTGCTTTGCTGATCTTAATCTTGAAGGCGGTATTAAAATAGTCATAAAATGGATCATTGTTTGAGAATACAGCTCTCTGCCTGTGAATCCCATGGAATGGCTTGCTCCTCATACTAACAAGCAGTAGCTATGGGATGGTTAATATATTTTGCCTTTTCTCTTTTTCCAGAAGAGAGGTTATTTTAGGTCTTGGAAATAATTGCCATTTAGATGGCTTATGACTTTATACAATTAATTTTACATTTTTTTTTTCTTTTCTTTTTTTTTCTTTTTTTTTTATTTTTCAGATTTAGGATGTATATTTGTATTGCTTTTTATCATCCAGAGGCGTTACATAAAGCTATAAGCTGAATTTTGCCTTTGAAATTATTTTGGTATTATTTCTGCTGTTCACTGCAAAGCAAATAGCACTGCAGTGCTGGCATTTCTGTCATGTCAAATCTGAAGGCTTAATCATGCGTCACTCAACCTGCCATTTTCATACTCCAAGTCCTAGGGTCCTATCATTACTGAACATCTCACTTCCATTGAAAATAAAAACTTCAAGTTTCCATACTCTGAAGTATGAACTAATACTTTTTTTAAGAGATAGAGAGGGAGTCACAGACTTTTTAACATTAAAAAAAACCCTTTTTTAAAATTAAAGTTCAGGATTTGTCACATAATTTTTGGATGCTTGAGGCTGTCAGTATGGAGTGCTGAGTTGACAGCAGTTAAATCCAATACAGATATTAATAGCAGCAAGTAATACAGTTTTCTGTTATAAAATCATGACATTTTCAAGAAATCCAAATGGCTCCTGAGGCACTGCAGGTAAGGACTCTCATAAATAACCTGAAGAGGTAACTTCTAACGTCTTCTGGAGCCATTTCTTAAATACGTGTATTCCTCATTGATCAGCTAAGGTGAATGCAAGGCTTTGGTCCCAAGCTCCCCTAATTCTGCAGAACTTGGGAATGCAGCGAGCGGGTGCACGGAGCACAAATGTCTGCTCGACTCGGGAGCTGCTGCCGCTCAGGTGTTCCACAAGCTGCTAAAGCAGCGTCCCACACATCTTTCTTTCCTAAGCAAGTGTAAAAGCAATTGCAATGAAGAATACCAGATCTTTTCAAATAGGCTTCTCTTGTGGTGGTTCTCCCCACCCATTCTGTTGTACCTTTTTTGCCTTCAGGATCTTTCCTTTGTTTCTGATGGCACAACGTATTAAGGGCTGGGGAAGAACCAAGAAAGTAGAGATCAAACTGGTATGGGGAAGCGGAACTAGACTTGGTCTGATGTTTCTAAAATTGAGCACTAGTAATTTTTAAAAAGCTTGACCCAGGAAAAGAGAGGGAAGGCACAGGTACTTGTCCAGGTGGAAAAGGCCGATGTTCCTGAGGAGGTTGCAAAGGCCCTGCTCTCTGGCAAAGTAAAATTTTCGTACTGTTACCAGTAAGGCAGAACCCCCCATTCTTTTGCTTCCCAGAAAAATAAAACACTGATTCTGAGCCTGCATTCCTGTCCCTGTGGTATTCATTATATTGGTTGGCAGGAACTGCGGACCTGCAGCAGGCATCTGTTTTCCTTTGTGTTGAAAGAAAAAGCAACAAGTCATATTGCAATAAAGCCCAGCTTTTACTGCTGTCGTTTATAGTTTAATGACTTTAAATATGGATCAGAGTCCGATTTCAGAAGCATTTTCCTGAAGAATATTAATAAAATAATATGATCAGCTCACCAATTGGTCTGAAATTGTGCAGTGATGCTGTGTGTAAAAGCATACTGTTTGATCAGGTACTTAAATTCAGATCCCTCCAGATATAATAATTTGACAAACATGCGAACTCAGATATACCATGTATAGATGGTTCAAAAGTTAAAGTATGTGCATTAATGTCTGTTTAGAAATAGTGGGTGTCTTAGACAAGTGATAATGATAGCTTTTGACAACTAGATAGCTTTTTCTTTCCATTACAAATATAGTGTATTTTATTTTTCTTTAACCCCTCCAGGAAGCTTTCTTTTTTGTTTGTCATAAAACCCTACACTTAATTTGGCCTATATATTTGGCCTATGTTATTTCCCAAGTGTCATCAGTTCCTTGGGGCAATTGTAAAGCATCTCAAGCTGTTCTGTCCTGTTCTGTTTCTGCCCCTTCATGACCTTTTGCATGCTTTCTAATGTACTTCAATGCCTAGGGAATCATCAAACTGGTACCACTGCCAGGAAACAATTTAGAGCTTGTTTCAGCCAGCCCCCAAAATTTCACAGAATCGTAGATTAGCTGGAGTTGGAAGGGACCTCTGGAGATCATCTAACCTGCTGTGCAAATTAGGGTCACCAAGAGCAGGTTGCTCAGAGATGTGTTGAGCCTGGTTTTCAATGTCCCCAAGGACAAGGACTGCCTGACATGTTGCTCTCTAGGCAGCTGTTCCAATATTTGGCAACCGTTAAGGTAAACAAGCTTTTTCTTATCTTGAAGTGGAATTGCTTGTATTTCTGTTTGTGCCCATTGCCTCTTGCGCTGTCACTGGGGAACACTGAGAAGAGTCTGGACCCATCCTCTTTACACACTCCCTTCAAATAGTTACACACATGAATGAGATCCCTGCACATCCCTCCCTTCTCCAGCCTGAACAGTCCCAACTCTCAGGCTCCCCTTGCATGAAAGATGTTCATTTCCCTTAATTAGTGGCATTTTCAGTAAAACTGTCTGTCTTGAACTGGAGACTGAGCTCAAGGACCGGGCACTAGTACAGCCCAGGAGACCAATGACCTTTCAGCCATGGGGACACACTGCTGCTCCACGATGAACTTGTTGTCCACCAGGGCTCCCAGGTCCTTCTCTGACCTTCTCTAGCAGGGCAGCTCCTGGTGCAGGGGTTATTCCACTTCAGGGTCAGGACCCTGCACTTCTCCTTAGAAAACTTGAGGCGGTTGCTCTCTGCCCACCCCTCCAGCCTGTCCAGGTCCCTCTGAATGGCAGCCCAGGCCTCAGGTGCATCAGCCTCTCCTCCCAGTTTTGTATCAGCAGCAGCCTTGCCCGCTGTCCCTTCTTCCAGGTCCTCGATGAAGACGTTGAACATTAAGCAGGGCTGGCACAGTATCAATCCCAGTAGACACTGGCCTCCAGGCTAAGGTTTCAAGTGGTTTGTTGTAATTTCCTTTTGTATTTCATGGTGATGCTTTGCAGTGTTTCAAGTCTTCTGTCATTTTTGGATGCTCTGTTCAACAAATTTGTCTGGATTTGCGTTTTTGCTTTGAGTACTACACACAACGCAGAGCTTTTTCATAGAGAAGAGAAAAAATCTGACTGCAGTTCTTCACTTTGTGTTTTCAGCTCTTAGTGTTCAGTTTATGTCATATAATCCACATTATAATCTTCCGTCCTGCAATTCCCAGCTTTAGTTTTTTTATAAATATCCTGAATGAGCAGACTGCCACCTTTTTACCTTATTAAAATTTATTTATTTATTTATTTATTTAAAAGCTGTGGTAACTTTTGATTTTGATTGATTATTTAAAATAGATATTTATGCTAAATATAATGACTATAGCAAATGAAGGGATCAAGTCACCTAACTTACTAATGTTTAGACAAAACATACTGCTGCAGGACTATAAGCTTAGAAAACAGATGTTGGCCAAACAAAAGAGAATTAATAAATTATTAAGAGCATAATGTGCTAGTCATTTTGAGTTACTGCTTAAGTAGATACTAGAGATCTTCTCATGCTACTTCACAGGAAATGTGATTCATGGAGAGAGAACTGTAGAAGAAATAGATGATTTTCCCCATTTCTTAGAGTTATAGTGTGATTATGGCCTCAACAGCAAAGCTGCTGTGAAAATCAGGAATCTTCTGATGTGTGGAAGGAGACGTCACATTTCAACATACCTTTGAGGATATTTACCATTGAAAAATATATATAATGCTTCAGTAGGGACTTTGATATTGTTTTCAGGTGTCAGGATAACCTGGAACCGCTTTGGTAAATATTTGCTTGATAAAATGAGAGGAAATGCATGCATTTTCAAGTATTGTTACTGTCTTGAGCTTCAGTGTAATGGTCAGCTTAATAAAGTAATCAAACTAGTCAAAGTAATGATTTTATCATTAAGCACAGGCTGATACGAACACATAAATAAGAAACATGGTTTATATGAAATTAATAAGATGCTTAAAATGTTTCTTCTGTAACTTTTTATGTGCATGAGCAGCTCCTTCTACCTAACTGAAAGACTCAGAACATCCTTGAAGTTGGAGAGCATGAGGATGGTGATCACTGAAATAAATTTTGTGCACAAAGCTAACTTGATTTTTTTAAAAAAAATCTTTAGTGTGATAAAATAAATTTTTATATGACAGAAAATTGCTGCAGAGTTCCAACTTTGTCCTGATAATACAAATATAGCTTTTCATGAGGCAATAACACATTTGTCATTTCTTAGTATAGTTACAGAGACAACATCCGCTTGTTACTGTTGTTTGGTTTTAATAAAACAGAAATTTATTTTTTTCTCTTATAGTGCCCAAATGGAACTAGTTATTTCATTGTCACTATAATTCAGCTTACTATGTTGTCAGCTATGATTGCCATAGAATTTTAATGGTACTTTCATGATCAATATGACTGTAGACCAGACATCTTAATGATACCAAGTAGTTATCACTTTAATGTGCCTAGATTCAGGCACTGTGTGTAACTGTGTTTGTTTTTTTTTTTTTTAGTTAGAAATCTTGTATTTTGTAATCTGATGGATCTATTATCTTACAAGTAACAAGTCTTAGGCATGATAGGTAAGCAAAATTTCATTTTCTCGTATCATTACTACACCCTATATATCATGTTCACTCCTGCTGGTGAGCATGTGTATTCCCGTTTTATTTACTTTTATAGCTTTTGTTTTTCCTCTAAGTGTTGTAGCTCTACAGGAGTGCTTACCACAGGTTTGTGGTATAATTGTCTTTGTGGGTAATGGTAGGCTGTATTGTGTTCAGTCTTTGTAGGTGAGTAGACTGTTGGGGTTTTTTTGCTTGTACTTGCTTTGGTGAATTCCCGCGTTGCTGAGCAGTCACATGAAAAGATAAGATAAAGGATATTTTATTATGTTTGGAGCTGCTAAATAGGCCTAAGAAATCTGGAAAAAAAAAGGAAAATTTATTTAATGCTTCTTGATTTATATTGTTTAAAAACATGTGTTAGAACTTTTGAGTAATGATTGTGTTTAGATCGTATGTTATTGTGATTACTGTTCTGATCCTCATTAGTGTCCTCATTGTAATGACAAATCTCTTCCTTTGGTCAATCCAATTAATTTGTTTAAAATTCATTTCCAGTAAACAGTGGCTGTTGAGGTGAAAGATTTACGTCATTTTATAGTGCATGAAATAAAACAGTCAGCAGTGATTGAGATTACTGTGTGTCTCTTGCTTTGTATTTTGTGGTGATGCAAGGCTTTTTTAGGAAAGATGGCAATGCTGGTGCAAGATCTTCTCTCTCATACTAATCTGAATAAGAATACTTAAAAAATCAGTTAAAAAGTGATGGGCGGGCAGAGACAAAGTGTGCGGTCAGTCCAGACGTAAGTCTTTCGGTCTCCAAGGCATGAGGTGGCAAAATCAGCCCTCCCTGGAGGGCTAGGGTTTAGGGATAGGGCTAGGGTGCAGAGCGCCAGGCTGCAGCCAGGGACTGTGAACGTGGCCAGGGAGCTGAGGAGACTGGAGCAGGGGGCTGGCTACCTCTGTGTTGACTGTCCATATCAGATTGGAGAAACCTCTGAATTTGATTAATTAGTAAATCCTGTCACTTTTTTACACTGTCAGCACATTTAGTTTCATGACATTTTCTATATTGCTGATCAGCTAACATTGTTGGTAATATGATATAGAGGCAGATCCTCATGTGTAAAAACCTCATCTGCATGTGAGGATCTCAGGAATGGTCTGTAGTATTGGTGATGCTTTTCAAGGTACAATTGCTGTTACTAGTTCTTTATTGTTTTTTGTTACCTGGATGTTCTGGTGTAACTATAGATAAGCATGCATATGTTATAAATCTGCATGCATACAACAATAATAATGAGTAATAGAAGACCAGATTCAAAGCCCATTGGAGTAAATGTAATCTTGGAGTACATTTATTTGTTTAAATGTAGCCATCTGCTTTGGATGTCTGCATATGAGCTAGTTACCCATGCTCCCTTTATGGAAGGAAAAATGGGGTTATGCAGAACTTGGTTCATCTCATCCAGAGGTAGAAACCTCAGCTCGGTGAGATAAAGGGCTATAGCAAACTCCCAGATAGAAACGTTAGGTTTATACGGAATAACTACTGGAATGCTGGCTAATGTAGTTTAAACCATAAAGCAGGGAAGACTAAAGGGCCACTCTTCTCCCTGATGCCACTCCATCAATTTAAAAAAGCTGCGTTTCTTATTATAAAGAGCACGTGTATTTTGTTTAAAAGTGTCATGTTTTTGGTGAAGGTATGTGGGCATCAAGCAAATCTGTTCTAACTTGCTTCACCTAAGGAGCTAAGTGTAAATTTTCTGTTACTGTGAAAAAAGGAGTAGTTTCTGTGAGTTTTTAAAAAGTAGACTACTTATTTGCCAAAAGAAGTACTCAGAGACCACTCTGCTAATTGCAGTTTGTTTTAATATTTAGTTGTTTTAGATTGTTATTTCTTCTCAATTTTCATTTGGTTTGCCGTGACCATTTGGAACTGGACTGTAGCAGCCGTTAAGAAAGAGAAAATAGATGTCTGGCTGATGCTGAATTTTAGTACCCAGTGAGATGCTGGGAAAAAAAGAATTGATTTTGAAACAAGTGGTGAATGGGTATTTTTGAACAAATCAGGCCCTGTGGTATCTTTAACGACTGAAATGATTCAGATGAGTATAAAATGAACATTTGGATGTGTGGGGTAGGTCACTAATGACATCATTTTCAGTTGTCTGCATAATGAGGTGACTGGTTCTCCCAGTTTTCTTTCAATTTTCTAAAATTACTCTTTAAATATGAGAGCTGACTAGTAATATTCACAAAGCGAAAACTTTACATTTACAGCACATTTCTAGTGATAAGGAGAAATAGGTTTCTGCACACCAGAGCAAACATTGCAGTAACAGAGCTTTTTATATGGGACGTGTCTCCTAGGCTGTCTGTCACAGTCAGTCACAAATATGTATTTTGCACATTTCCTTTCTTCTGCTTCAAATTCTCTTTTTACGCAATTTTGGTCTTGAGGAAGTTTGAGAGGTCTTTAAACTTGGTGCCTCTCAGCTTTGCTCTATGGAGAAGTAAATTGGCTTTCCAATATATATGCACAAGTGTGTGCGTGTCCTTATGTCAAGAGAAGAAAAATGGAGTGCACAGAGGTGAGAACTCATTGCTCTTTTCCCTTTTGTCTGGAAAGCCACTGGTTACACTTATATGTAGGTAAAAGTGCTCTTTGGTGGCAGACCTCTTCACTCTCTCAAGTTCTGAGACATGTCTGTCCAGTGACTTCGTCCCCCAGGGCTTCATCAATTGACATAGGAACAAAAACGTTCCAAATCTCTAAAATATGGAGAAAGCAAGTATGCACTTGTTTTCTAAAAGTCTTAAATACTTATTCAGCTTAGTAATTAAAAGTATTCCAAGTATCATCCCTGAATATGTTTGCCGCCACCAATTTTTAATGGTCTTTGTTTGAGATGTCAGCTTGGTACTTATTTTATAAATCTTATTTGGATTGAAGAATAAAATGATTTTAGCAAGTCCGAGCATAGCTCTTCCTTACCCAGAATGACTTTCCCCAAAATGTCACTACTTCTGTCTGAAATGGCCATTAAAACAGTGCTACGAGGGACCCAGTGGGCAGCCTCCAAAAAGGTAGCCACGGAAGAGAATTTGGCGAGTATCTTGTTTGACACCACACACAGTACTGGCAGTAGGATTCCCTGCCATTAATTCTGGTTATGGGAGGTGGGGAAATCCAACATTTATTTTAAAATACATCTGATAAAATTCTGTCTCTTGGCTCTCTTGGCAAGCTCTTTCAGCTTAATCACTTTCACCACTTAAAGTATGTTTAATTACAAGCCTACACTTTGATTGCCTTCAGCTTCCAGCCCTTAGACCTCCATCTCCTAGACTGAAAATCTCTCAATTATGCATTTTCTGTTTATCATCCAGATATTTATAGACTGTGACCTTAGTGTGGTTAATCTGAACTGATTGAGTTTCCTGATTCTCTCTCTCCTTGAGGCACATTTTCCAATTCTTTAATAATTTTTTGTCTCTTTGCATCCTGATGGATTTATCAGTATTTGAATCCACATTTAGCCACTAGAACTTGTTTTTGCCACTGTAGCGGCTTCAGCAGCCTCAAGACCGTAGGTAGGACAACCACTCAAACACAAAATCCCTTGCTCACAGATCCAAGAGTCACCCTGTGCCCCTGGAAAAAGCTTAGTCCTAGGGACTCAGGTTAGCCTGGATTTGTTTATAGAGGCGCTGCTTTTCGGCGTTGTGTCCCAGTCATATTTTTCACTGTGTAGCTGTATTTCTGTAGCTGTAGTAAAATGCAGACTATGTGCTTGTATCCTGCTCACCCGCTAGTTCAGAGTAACCTGTTACTGTCATCAGTCTCCACTCTCTACCTCTTATAATTGTCTGCCAGTCTTAAAATTGTTACAAATGAATCCTATAGTTGAAACAAACAGCAGATTAAAAGATGACAGATCCCCATACTTCTCCTGAATAAGTACTGTTGCTTCCATGTTATAGAGAGGATTCATTCAAGATCACAGTGTGGGTCCAGCCCCATGATTTCCATACCACTTCAGGAGTTTTGAATTTGACTCCAATTTCTTAATCAATGGTGGTAGCAAATACAACTTTACATGAAAATACTCATCTTCTAGAGAGACACCTATATCTGTATCAGTCTTCTGAAGAAAAAGCACCAAGTTCATTTCACAAAATACGTTTCCTATAAAATTAATTCTTGTCTATGCTTGTGTTTGCTTCGCAGTGTTTGCTTCATTTCAGGTCTTCCTATGCAGTATGTGCCGTACTACCGACTTCATCGTGTCAGAGCCCGCTTGGTCTGCACAGCGCACTTCTAGGTCTCTTCTCTTTGAAACCTATGTCTTAGTTTAGAATTGATTTGTAGTGAGATAAATTGAGCACAAGAATGCCCGAGTCTTTTAGAAACATAGCAGAGTGTCCATAGCAGGTGTCCATCAGAAAACGACTGGTAAAAAGTGATAGATTTGTTTACTTGTAGCAGTGGGTCATATATCTGTACTTTCCTCTCAGTTATACCAACTGTTTCAGCTTCATTTGTTTACATAAAGCTATAACACTAAAAGCTCTGGTTGTTGATTTAATAAATTTCATAGATTAATAACTGTTAGCAGTAGATTATTAAGGTGCAAATATGAAAACTCAGAAACTAGGAAAAAATAAGTGAGATTTAAAGGACTCCCTGTGTCACTGAATTTTTTTCAGCATTGTTCGAGTTTACCAGCTCCCATGTTCTTCTTGTTGTATTTTTTTTCCCTCTTCAAGTCCCATGTTCTGTCTTTCAGCCCCTTCCACTAGCTGTTGCTGCTGGGAAGCACTCAGGTGACCTCAAGTCAAATGGTTTTGGAAGTTGCATAGTTACACAGAAAAACAGAGCAGATAAAAGTGTTAACTTCTAAAATGCATTATTTTTAGAAATGAAACACTCTTAAAGTTAATGATTTCCGGAACATGGATGTTAATTTGTTAAAATTCATAACAACTGAAGGAAAACTTTTTTTTTTAGGTCTCAGACTTCTAAATACTGTAAGTAACCATCATGAAAATAAAGGCAAAATAACATGGGGGGCAGTATGTCATACACTGTTTTACTTAAATGATTTATCAGGTCTGCTGTGATGTAGAACATAACTTGTTTGACCAGAACTTCTTTATACTATGTTTTCTGAATTACTTAACCTACTTAAGGGAAAGCATATATCTAGAAGATTACCCCATCGTGTGCACATGAATAAATGAAACAAATCATGTGGGCCTCATCAGGAAGTGAACCAGAGAGGAGGGAACATCCATGGGAACAGGGCAGGATCATTGCTCCTCTCGCTAAGATCCCAGTAATCTCACATGGTAACTAGAGTGTGCAGCTCTGCTCTGCATCTGAAGAAGGACATTGAGGAGTCAGAGGACTTTATAAGTGATCAAGGGGGTGGCGATGCCTCACGAGGTCACTTTTAAGTGGGGCAATGTGAGCTTCCCTTTGCAGAGCGGAGGGCTGAGCGAGGCCAAAGTTACTCTTGACAAAACTGTGAAGACGCTGGGCCAAGTGACTGGGGAGTCACAAGAGCCCACAGAACGGCAGCAGGGGGCTGCCCCACAGCAGTGGGGTGTGGAGAGCTGGGCCTGGTGCCATGGCAGGCTCTGGACTAGGAGGAGTAGCAGGAGAGGTCCCCGCTGGTGACTCTGTTTCCACAGCTGTGGGGCAGAGGGACTGCAAGCAGTGCCTGTTCTTGCCGCCACCGTTGGTATTATACCTTTGGTCTCATCTGGTGCTTTTCTTAACTTCTTAACTCTTCTTTCTTGGTTAACTGGGTACATTCAGAGAAGTATCCGAAAAAAACAATACAATGTTCTGATCATTGAGAAAAAGGCAAGCATTATAACAGCTGCTGACACCATTGGAGTTATGCAAGCTCAGGGACCGAGGTAAATGATAAAAGAATATGAAATGTTTAATGGCTACCTGACTGAGCTTCTCTATGCCCAAGTTTTCCATCATCCCTTTTCTTTTCTTTTGTTTCACTGTATGAGATTTTTCTTTTTGATGTGCTGTCGTCTTGTTGCTGTTACAGTTGAGGCTGTGCCATGGCACCTGTTTCGTTAATGCCGCCTCAAAATGCAGGCCCTGAGTAAAAATGCTGCTGGCTGGCTGGTGTTGATCCTGCTGTCATTGACAAGCTGCTACGGCAAAGCAGTCAAACGAGCATAGATGAGAATATTCATACTTGCGTGTGCCAGGTACTATCTAATGGGTACCAGGGTCAAAATGGAGAATATTTTGGTGTTTCAGACAGCAGCATGAGAATGATGTTTTCTCACATATCTCTCTATTACTTTCTGTGTTTTGATGTGATCCCTGATGCTATCTTCTCTTCCTCCTTTCTGTAGGAATCTGCAATAGATCATTTGGATTTAGGATGATTTCAGGGGAAGATATGTGTCAGTATGAATCCTGTCCTGTTGCTTCATGGTCCCAATGGTTTCCTATAACTTTGCCTTGAAGTCTTTACTTACGGTCTGTCTATATGTGCCAATATGTCTGGATGTCAAAGGGGGGAAAAAAATTTACATCGCTTTCACCATCATTTATGGTTGATTTATTCATATAAATTGGTAAAGTCAAATTTAGTTATCTTTTTAGTGGTATATTTTAGTGGGAAGGACAGCAACTAGCAAAACTTGTCTTCTATGTAAGAAAACACAGCTGTTTTGTACTATATAAGAACATAGCCTGAACAGCTTTGTTTTGCAAGGCTTCATCTCTGGCTGACCTCTTCTATTTCTTTAGACAGAAATGCAGAGGGAGTGTAGAATATGAATTCATTTATTGTTCAGATTGTTTGTGATGGTATTTTTGTTTTACTCTCCATATAACATTGTGCAGAGTATTTTATTTTATTTTATTTTATTTTATTTTATTTTATTTTATTTTATTTTATTTTATTTTATTTTATTTTATTTTATTTTATTTTATTTTATTTTATTTTATTTTATTTTTYCATCTCCTTCTCTGAAAGGAAGATGAATATGCCTTTTAGTTTCTGGAAATGAGGAGAAATGTGATGAGGATAGGAGGAGAAATGTACAGTCTCTCCTCTTTTTAAACTTGAAACACAAGAGAGTAGTCTCTGCTGGGATGGGAAGTGTCTGCAAGTCTGGAAGAGTAAATAGTTTGCTGCTAAAACCTGTAAGAAACTGTGTGTATTCAACATATTGCAGTCCTAGAATCATCGGGGCATAGGTTAATATATCGTTGCTTTTCATGGTTAATTCTACCCAGACCATAAATATTCATGGTTAAATGATACTATTTACCTTTCTTGGTCTAATAATGTATATTCATGATTACACATGAGAATAATTTCAGAATATTCATAAACAGATGACTTCTCGCAGTGAGATTTGGAAACATTAATACTGAATTCATTTGAGAGAGACTGAAACCACTGTGGAAAACAGCTTCACCTAGCAAGCTGTGCCCTTAGAAAACGTATTTTCCTTTGGGGCCTGAAAGTTTTTATTCTGTGTCACTCTCCAAAAAAATTTGTCCTTTGAACTTTTGCTGTATGTGGACTCACTTCCAGGAACATTGGAGGCTTCTTATGAATACAATATTATCGTTCCTTTTTATCCTACTTTCTTGCCCAGGCATTACGCTATGTATAGTATACTACATACGAAAGTATCAAGTGTGTATATGCATCTACTGAATGTATATTATATATTTTATTTCATCTTGGTGCTACCAGAAAGCTAATTTTTTAATATTAGTGTGTCTTTCTCGCAGATTTCATTAGAGTGACAAGTATTCAGTGAATGGAAAGAATAATTTTTCCAGGGCAGAGCTCAGAGTGTGGAGTGCATCACATCTATACCTTTTGGTTCACAATCCAAAGCTTAATTCCCACCAAGCTAATTTCAGATTTAATGTGTAACATTTGATCTCCATTTCTATTTTCTTCAGGTGAAATATAGCTACTCCAGAATCTTGGAATCGTCTTATCTTTCCAATGGAAACCTCATTATTATTTGTTAGATTTTGCACAATATTGGTTCTGCAGGATCTCTGTAACACTGAGGTGCTCGTCCGGGTTTCCACATCAATCAAAACTTTTGCCCTGAAGGGTCACGTCAAATACAATTAATAAAAAACTCTAAACTTTCCTATCCTATACCGATAGAAATTTTGCATTTCTTTTCCAGCAGCTCCAGTAAATGTAATGGTACAATCATTCTTTTATGTATTTTCCTTTTTGTATTTTGTCATCATCTGAGATACGAAGACTGAGATACATTGGTCTCACTATCGGAGAAGAGCGACTGATTTGATCGGCGCACGTCTGCTGTGCTACAGGATGGAGCTAAGGGCTCTCCATGCCTTGCAGTGCTTTTCAAATTACCTTGTAGTGCTTTTCAAATTACCTGCATTAGGCATTCGGTTGGGGGCTACCAAAGTAATGCAGTCAGAATGGCAGTATGGTTAGCTGAGCATTAGGAACATAACATAATGTGGAGCGTGTGTATCTGCGGCTTAGGAAAAGCATTAGTGCACTCAGGAGTCTTAATGGCTTCTAGTTCATAGGCAGCTTCTGAGATTTATTGCTATTGTGATGGTTAAGTAGCAGGCACTACTGAACATTCAGAATCAACTAAGAATATGGAAGGAATTCAATAAATGAAATAATTACCGAAATTAATGAAGTGGCTAGAGTAAAATATAACTTCATTTGGACATGTAATTTGGAAGGAAAAAAGTAAATCTTCTTCTTATAACGTTTTGGTAAGTAAAGTAATTACACTGTTGTATCACAAATATGCTGCATTAATCATTTTGTATTTCTTACATGCTTTGTCCTGTAGAAAACAGTAATTATTTTCAGTGAAACAGATGCTGTGTTTCACTTAATTTTCTGAGAAGGCAAACAGGTTACATTGCCTGATCAGTAACATTAGACAATTTTAATCAACAGGTTTGTAATTTATAGAAAATAAAATTAACATAGAGGACAAAAATTGGAGGTCAGAATTAGGTCATTTACATGCAAGATATGAGTAAACAAATGTAGCCAAAAGAAATAATGAGTTCAAAATTAATTAATTCAAAAAATAATAATCTTATATTTTGAAGGTGCCCATTAGATGTGATATGCATACATTTTAAAAAACAAAATATTTTTAATTAATGTATAAATCCAAGCATATGAAACAGAAGCATAGATCTTATTAGCATTGGTGTGGATGTTTTACTTGCAGCTTTCCATTTAAATGCTAATTATGAATTGCTTTAGGATTTTTATTCTCCCAGTAAGGGTTCTTTGCAGATAGTAGAAAACTGTTTTATAGGGACAAATTCAATCTTTATTTAAGCAATTTGACAGCAATTTGATGTTGACTGGATATATAGACGGGAATGTAGATGGCGCAGAAGTAAAGCAGTTTTTGCTTCCGTTCTTTCTGAACTTAAAATGTAAATATAGTATCTTCTGTGTAATGTATTTAAACTGTACACTATATTGCCTAAAAAACCCCCTTTTTTATATTGCATCAATTTCAAATCAGTAGATTCTAGTTTACAAATCTTACTAAGAGATTAGAGCTTGAAATTTAGGACTCCCTCCTCTTTCCTTTTTGCTTGCTTATTCACAAAGACTTGACTGTTATTTCCACAGAAAGTCTCTTCTCATCACTAGACAGTGTCCTTGACCTGTTGAGACTGCAAACATCATTATAGCTAATTTGGGGGTGTAATTGCATTCCTTATAATTTTAGTATATCATTGCAATGAACAGCAACTAGAATAATTTTAATCCCTTAGATTGTTTTCTCTGACATATTGTTTTCTAACTTAATATTTCATAGGCTTGTTCTTCATATTTGTCTTGAATTTGCTTTGATTGCATGCTGCCTGCTTCTTAGAATTCTAAACTTCTGGTTAAAGTTTTGCTAAAGTATATCTGGAAGCATCTTCTAGATGCGATACCTGGAACAAAGTTTGGCCATTTGTGTATCCTGCAAAAGTTTATTTTTTTTTGTAAATGGCTTCTTCTTAAATAAAAGGTATATGAATGCTATGCAATTTTTTTGTCATTGACATGCTATCTTCTGTGATCTGCATCTGATTGAAAGAATTTGGCATTATCACAGTGTGATTCTTGTGAGCTTGAAGCAAGTCACCTGTAGCTTGGGGAAGGGTGACGTCCCTCCCATAACATAAGAGAAAGTAAAATACTCCCCAAACGTTTTGCTACGCAATGCCTTTAATAAACTGAAGAACGGGATTATGTGCTACACAAACCCGCAGGTATTATGTGCCACAAAAAGGAAATGGCGAGAATGGAGAATGTCATGATGCACTTGGTACCCAATGCACCAAGATCTTGCTCTTCATATTTGTTGTGGATGTGTTGTATACAGAGGAACACAGAAACCATCCTCAGATTTCTACTAATCTCACCTGAATGAGAAATTCCATCCTAACCTCTCGTTGTCAGACCTTTTTTCTTTTTGTCTTTTCTTTAAATTTTAAAAGTAAAGAAATGCATTTTTTTTTCCTCTTATTAAGTAAAATTAGAAGCTAAATTGACCCCAAAAAGAATAAAACCAGAGTTGCAGATTTGGAAAGATAGTTCTGTGGAGACTGCATTTCATTATCTAATATAAATGCAGGATACTCTGTGTAATACTCAGTGCAATGATTGACTAAAGCGGCAGAGTATTTGATGCTTAATTTTGGGTAAGTGGATAGTACAACTGGGGATTAAGCTGAAGCAGTTAAACATTAACTGTTTTTGAGGGAATTGTTTGGTGTTCATCTCTTTGTTTTCACTGAAATGTTCGGGTGTAGAAAGATAACCTTAAGCTGACAGCTCTGTACGTTGTCGCCCACAGCATAAATTAGAAAAAGCTCTGTTTAAGAGATCTCAGGTGGGTTGAAGGGGGATTTACTGTGGAAACACGGCAATAACCTGCCTTTGATGGTAAAGCTGCTTGAAAGGGCTCCTTGTGGCAGCTCTGGGTACCTGCGCACAATCCTGGCTCCTCTGCAAGTTGTACCAGAGTTTCATTGCATCTTCCTGCATGAGAACTTCATCACAGTTAAATAGGATGCTACTGTTTTTCCTAATGTAGGGTTTTCTCAGGGCTAAGGTATTTTGGAGGGAGTTATTTAAAGTATTACTGACAGAGAGTATGTAGTGAGCAAGGGCTTTATTTTCTGTGTGGGCTTTATTTTCTTGAAGTGGCAACTAGTGTTTCTGAATGTGATAAGCAGTGAGTATAACTAATACGGTGTTATATTGTTAAATGAAGTAAGAGCAGCAGCGTGTTCAATGTGGCTGAGAGAATTATTTGACTTTGCTTAAGTCTTCTTCAAGACTATCTATTTGTCTTCTTCTACCTACTTCTTCAAGAGCCATCTCTATCTTGAAAATAAAGGGGCAGAATAGAGGAGTACTGGCACAGGGATGTAACGGAGCCTTGGAGTAAAGGCTTGGGGATACTGGAGGCCCCAGGGCTAAGGACAGTTCAGCAGTGGTCCCCTCTCTACTGAGAGTGCTGTAGGTTTATTCTGCCTGGTCTTACCCCACAAGGATATTTCCGTGTGGCTTCTCAAGCTCTTTTCCAGTCCTGTGTGTTTGAGATTTCATGAATGCTTCTCCCTTCTCTTCATTTCACTGAATTTTCTAAAAGAAGATTGCCAGCTTTGTTCATATTATGTGAAGATTTTCTTTTTAAATCGCTTATTAAAGGTTTGATAGTTTTGGTCTTCAAGGTATTGCTTTTAAAGGTGTGTTCTTCATCTCAGAGATGTGTAAAAAGCTTCAATTCTTTTCTTCAATTAGGTGACCAGTCAAAAGACGTTTATTTCTTAATGATATTCGTGACTTGACTTCTGACAGTAGCAAGTCATCTATTGCACAGTTATTTATTTCACTTGTCCTTTGCAAGTCTGTTCAAAGACCAAATTGGACCCTCACCTTCTCTCACAGGGAGGCACCTGGAGCTGCGAGTACCACCACGCCGGGCAGACTAACCCCAAGGCAGAATTTAAGTGTCCCTGACTCAGGTAGCTCACTTGCTCTGAGCGTTTTCAAGGTGTTCCCTGTTCAGTGCCGGCGCGTCAGGCTGCCGAGGGGCTTCCTGGTGGTGCTGCCGCCCCTTGGAGCAGCCGTGTGGGCGGTTGTCCTGTGGCTCGTGGTTCATCACGTAACTGACCGCCTGTCTGGCGGAGGGGCTGCCGTGGCTGTGCTTTTCACAGCACTTGGGCTTCCCTCTGATCCCTAAGACAACCCCCCACGACTGCTATTGGCTTTACAGTCACCTCTTGCTTTGCACTTTTCATGTCTGCCATATATATATATATATATAAGACATGTAATACATATTATATATAATATATATTTTTTTCTGCTGGCAAAACTTTATAGAACTCCTGTAAACATTTTTGTATTGTTTATATTGTTTTGAAGGGCACTGTGCGGCATAAAACATCTGTTATGGTGTAAAACATTTTAAAAAGGGAATTTCTAAATGTTAGAAAAGGAGATGAAACAGTGAAGCATAAAACATTTACATGTAGCTCCCAGTAGCTCTCATTCATCATGTTTCAGTACTATTATTTGTATGGACAGAATTAACTTACTTACACTGTAAAAATGTTTCTATTTTGTATAAAAATACCAAATGACCCGAAGCACTAATTCATACCAGCAGTGAGATGTATGCAGCTACCAGACAGAGAATATACTTAACATAAATAGGCCATGTTTGCTAATATATGTGGACAAATAGTGAGGAAATGAACTTAAAAGAAATGCAACCATCTTCTCCTTTTACAAATGTACTACTTGTGTCTGTGAAGCCTGTTTTATAGGTTGCTTCTGTGCTTGCTGTAAAGGACAGTCATGAAAAGATAAAGTATATTGGGGTAAGTGTGTGACCTGAATGTTGTCAGGTTTTCGGAAACCTCAGAAGATCATTTGTAGCTACAGTAGGAGCTCTTCTTAAAAAACTTAAAAAACCCACTCGGTAGCTTTTTAGTTGTCTTTGTGTTGCTATTTCAGAAAAATACATAGAAATGTCAAAATTCTTGTCACACTGTTTCCTATTTTATTAAGCTTGTTCTCCAAGGCAGAGATCACTTTGCAGTTCAGGAGAGGGAAAAAAAAAGGCTTTTTATTCAGTAAAAGGTGCCTCTCAAATGTTTATCTAACCATTTGTTCCCTTTCATAAATATTAAAGCTTTTCCTAATAGTAACAGGTCCTGAGAAATGCCACGCTGCAACCCAGGTTCCTCAGTGCTGGAAATCTTTTAATAAACATTTCTGAAACAGCCTCTAATCTTCTCGCGGACTGGAATTGGGGCCCAGGAACAGCTTTATCGTCCAAAATACAATGATTTGTGTAACTCCAACAGAAGCATGAGTATGAGCTTGTGATTGTGCCTTCTGAGTATTCAGTACTACTGCTTGAAATTCAGAGGATTGGAGGCTCTCTGTGGGCTTTTGATGAGTTTTTGTTTTGTGACTTTGAAGCAAATGGCTGTGGTTTTATTTTTTTTTTTTTCCTTTATGAAATTCTGTTCTTAGTTGCAATTCAGTTTCTTGATTACATACCATTAACCAGCAATACCAATGTGGTGTGGGGAGGTGGTAGATGAGAAGTAAGTAGTAGGAGTAAGTCAGATGGAGTCGAGAAATGCCAGGTCTCCTATATCTGGGCAACCTGTGTGATATGTGGGTATAATCTACAGTTCAGAATTGCACAGACTGCCTGCAAGGCTTTTGCTGTTTTTTTTGCATATATATATATAAATATATGCAAAGTCAAGTAAATCTCTTCAGTGCTCTAGAGGGAGTTTATTTTGTTCTTATGGTAGAGGCACTTCGTTGTAACACTGTCTCTCTTTGGGAAGTAGCTAAACCTGACCCCTCATTATTTTCCTTTGTTGTTGATACTGTTTATGAACATTTAGAGCCTTGTCTAAGGTATTAATAATCAAGATGTTTTCCTTGGCTTCCTTTTAAGTATTGTTTGATTTCTCTTTTTAGTGCCATATCTGAGTTATTCCTGTTTTTATGGGCAGAACTCTGTACTTCACATACGATTCAGACATGCCAGGCGTATCAAATGAAATAAAATATATGACTGTTTCATGTGGTCAGCTTCAGTGTTAGGCATTCATTATTACTCAAGGAGAGGCTACAGGGGCATAACAAACTCAACAGTCATTACTTCACCTTTTAAAAATGATTAATGTAATCTGTGCCAACATTCTCATTCATATCAATCAACCTTTTTGTGTGTATTGAACCCATGTATAATAAGAAGGGGAAAAACTGACTGAAGGTGATGGAGCGAGTGTGGGGCGATGATGCCCGGACGGAGGCACCTCCACGGAACGTGTCTCTGGGGAAGGAGGTGGCCGCGGGGATGGGCAGCTGCCTGCAGTGGGTCAGCAACTGCGCCAGGCTTGTGCAAAGGGCTCGTGTTCCCCTGCGCCCAGAAGTCAAATGCGGCTCCAATTTCACAAGCATTTCACGCTATTCAGGAAAAGTCGCACTTGTATGAAACCAGTAATAGATTACATGTACAGGAGAAGTGATTGGGATATTTCAGTTTTTAAGTATCCTTTGGGAATACTAATGACTTGCATGTTCCCAGTAAGAAAACAATTTAGAACAACCTGACCCTGCATAGTCACTCCTGCTTTCAACTACAGGTAGGTATTTCTGATGGACATTCAGTTACTTTTCAGGGGTGAGGCAGAGGATCTGCTTTGTTATCCATTTTCTTGGGAGCTGCCTGAAATTTAAATAGTTTATTGATACACTAAGCCCATTGAAGCAAAAAGTGCCACCAGAGTCTGTCCTGTAGCCCAGACTTTCTATCATGAAGCTGATATTTTGCAGCTGTTATCTGTTAATCAGTTAAGATGGAAGGACCTTGTTGTGTTATTGCAGTGTCCTATTGCTTAGGCTTATGGAACTTCTGTGGACTACAGCTTTTTTGATCACTGTTATATTACTATGAACAGGCTTCTAATTATCTGCTGAAAAGGTAATTTATTATGATACAGAAATAATTATATATTTCCAATCCTCTTGCATTTAGTGGTGATGAATATTGTATTTCATTTTATTCAGGTCAAGTATTTCTCTTTTCACTTATTCAAAATTTGTCTTTTAACTTGTGTTATTTTAAAATGATTTATGATTCACAGTAGTAATAACATTTGCACTTAGAATTATACACACAAAATTTATTTTTTCTAGCCTTCATGTCATTTTACAGTTTTTGCTTTTCACTAGAAGATGGAAGATTAGCTGTGTATCTTTATTACTGATCCAAGTCATTTCAGCTTTTCCAAAGCCTTGTTGCTTGCGCTCTGTTTCTGCAAAACCAAAGCTAAATTAGACTTTGGTTTTCTTTTAGTGGACTTCCCCGAACTTGCAAGCGTGGATTCAGTGCCTCTTTTTCTGGTTAGTCCATTTGGCACTGTTCCAGGATCTCTTGGCTCTCTCCAGGATCAACCTGTTCTTCAATGACTTAGACAAGGGCACAGAGTGCAAGTTCGCTGATGACACCAAACTGAGTGGAGTGGCCGACACTCCAGAGGGCTGTGATGTCATCCAGAGGGACCTGGACAGGTTGGAGAGTTGGCCAGAGAGGAACTTCATGAGGTTCAACAAAAACAAGTGCAGGGTCCTGCACCTGGCGAGGAATAACGCCAAGCACCAGCACAGGTTAGGGGTTGACCTGCTGGAAAGCAGCTCCACAGAGAGGGATTGGGGAGTCCTGGTTGACAACAAGTTAATCATGAGGCAGCAGTGTGCCCTTGTGGCCAAGAAGGCCAATGGGATCCTGGGGTGCATCAGGAGAAGCGTTGCCGGCAGGTCAAGGGAGGTGATCTTGCCTCTCTACTCAGCCCTGGCGGCCGCATCTGGAGTCCTGTGTGCAGTTCTGGGCTCCCCAGTACAGGAGGGATGTGGAGCTGCTGGAGAGAGTTCAGCAACGAGTGACAAAGATGATCAAGGGACTGGAGCACCTATCATATGAGGAAAAACCAAATTAGCTGAGCCTGTTCAGCGTGGAGAAGACTGAGAGGAGATCTGATCAATATATATAAAAACCAGAGAGGGGAATGTAGGGAGGAGGAGGAGGCCAAACTCTTCTCAGTTGTGGTCAGCAACAGCACAAGTGATAATGACCATGAATTGAAACACAGGAAGTCCCACGTCCATGTGAGGAAGAACTTCTTTCCTGTGAGGGTGACAGAGCCCTGGCACAGGCTGCCCAGAGAGGTTGTGGAGTCTCCTTCTCTGGAGATCTTCCAGACTCGCCTGGATGCCACCCTGTGCCATGTGCCCTAGGGGTCCTTGCTGGAGCAGAGGGTTGGACTGGATGATCTCTAGAGGTCCCTTCCAACCTCAACCATTCTGTGGTTCTGTGATCTCCCGGAACAGTCCTGTTACTGCCACTTGCTCTGAGTGACAGAACTTCATATCTTCTAACTCTTCTCAGACTACTTCTTCCCTTTTAGATATTCAAATAGTTGTGAGGCTTTAATGAGATGGAGATAGCAAAACTGACTCAGTGAAACAGATAAACTTGTGCTAAACATCACTTTTTAATTTGAAGAGTTGCATTATTTTCTGGGCTGTTTTACGACAGTGCAGTAAGTGCTAAGAAAGCATTATTAGCATACCTTACCTATGTTAAAATTTTTTAATAGCGTAATAAATTACTTTTGCTTGACTCAGTGTTATGCAAAAGTATATTCACGTATTTGCCCAAAGTTGAGAAAAATCAGCAAAATTCACACATATTTTAGAACGTAATTACTTTTGGGCATAGGTTAGTTTATCTAATTTTGTTTTGTTTGAAAAGCTTTGCTTAGATCTAATTGTGGCAGAAAGGTTTTTTTTAATGCTTCCTTCCACAAAAAAATTAGATTTTTTTTTGACATTTAGCAAGATCTGCAAAATACAACAAGGATAAAAAGCAAAATTGACCAAAGACAACACTTCACATTGATCCATCAGCTTATATTTGTTTGCTTTCATCTTCCAATTTAGATTGAGATGGTTTTGAAGTCAATGGTTCGGCTGCCAACTGGGAAGCTCCTGAGGGACTCCAAATGGATACATATCCCAACAAGTTATCTATTATCTCTGCAGATTTTTTATTCTCCTGTCTCCCTTATGACAGTGCCAAGTTTTAATGCACTGTTGAATTACTGTCTATTGGATGCTCCCTAGTCAAACACAAATACGCTTTTATGTGACGTTTATGAAGTTAACTTGTATATTGTAACAAATCTACGTCAGTAAGCATTTTACTTTTACACTGGAGTTGAATTTGCGTATTTTATTTACCACTGTCTTCAGGAGAATAAGCATTTTAATGGCTCTGATTGGTGTCCAGCTACAGAAGATGTGAAATTAACATGATCTCTACTTTAGAAAATTCATATTATAAACATCAGGTACTCAATATAAAAATATTTTATTTACACTTAACAGTATATAGTGTCTTCACATGACAGAGTTTCAGATTTATGGGAACGAAATGTCGGTATTGCCAAACATTTTTTATAAAAATGACCCGTGGGCTTAAGGTTAAAAAAAAAGAAAAGAAAAAAAAAGGTCAAATATGAATATAAAAAAAATGTCAGCAATCATTGGGAGTGATAAAATGGATTCTGGGTGGGCAGTTTGACCTAGCTTCTATTTCAGGCTACACTCAGGAAGGATTTGCAGAGGTTGACCTTCTTTCTGGACACTCCCTGCTGGTCAGAAGAAATCACAAAGACCTGTATCTCAACTATAGCAATGTACATGATGCAGTGCTGCATAGGAAGCAAAAAGTGAACAATGGATAAGGGCATAACATTAGAAAATGGGTAGAAATGGCTAAGGGAGAGGAAATATGCTAAAAGGAGAAATGCTTAGCTAGACAGAAGTTTATGCTGAAGTTCCTTATTTAGGAACTTCATCATCAGCAGCATTATATTTAATGACCTTGTCTCAAAAACAGTAAATGTGGACAACTGCTGACACTAAATATTGAGGCATTTTGGCTAGAAATGGGACTTGAGATACCATTTGAATGGTCATCATGTCGTGGTTTGAAAAATGTTGTGTAATAGAACATAATTCAAGTCTTGCTTTGGAAACTAAAAACAATGTTTTTGTTTTATTTTCAGAAGGGTGTTTTATCAGCTGGTGTATGTGGAGAAGGACGTTATTTACCTGTCTAACCATGCAAGGTGTTTCTGGCCCCATAGTCAAGAGAACTGAACATCTAAACTTTGTAATTGGAACATCTACATGTGGTAATAGGAAGAAAATAATCGCTCTTATTTCATATCTTGATTGTAAGAGAAGAAATACAGCTAAACACAAAGCCTGAAGTGGACAAGAATACAGTAATTTTCAGAGTGAGGCTCTAAAGCATCTTTAAATAGGAGAAATAAAGGAAAATAGCTCAATTTCTAATTGTCAGGACAGACTAGGCCTGGTGGCCAGAGAGGTTCCATTTCAAGATCTGTTGCTAAATGAATCTTGTTGTTCCTGTCCACTCTTTTAGTGAATACGTGTCATTTTGGTTGTATTTTATTTCATTCTTGTGTTCGATATTTAAGTCTGTTAACACATGTTTTCCAATACCTTTGGGGAACTGATCGCTGTTAAGTATCACTGCAGTAGAACTGGACAGCTGCCTGAGTCAGACCTGTAGATTTTCTGGTCCTCATCATGGATGAGGATTCAGGAAGTCTGAGATTTAAAGGGTGCCCATTATAAATCTCTTGGAGGCCAGTTGTGCACTTTGCAGTGTAACAGATTCCCTACAGTGGATCCACTACCTGTGAGCACCTGTCTTCATACAAACAATAGGTGTGAGGCTGTACCTGTGAAATACATTCATGGTGAAGCCTTCACGGCTGAATGTTTGTCCCCTAAAGTGGGGCATTGCTCTGACTGCATGCTGTTGCACCTTTTTGAATTAGTTATTTTCAGGGAAAAAAAGCATTCCGTTTAATCATTAGTTAAAATCATTAATTTATCTAATTTCAAGACACTAAGATCACCTGTACATAGTTTTGTTGGAAGGTAGAGGCTGCAAGGCCATTGCACTGCAAACTGTGTGACAGTCTTTAGAAAGACTTTACTGAAGAAGGAAAACAAACAAACAAACAAACAAAAAACAGTACTCCAGAAGGGAAATAAAGTTATGTCTTTTTTATATACCAAAAATTCAGGAACAAAGAATTTGGAAAGAAAAAGCAACATGGGGCTCCCAAGCCCTGTTGAATTGCCTTCAACAGTTTAGATATCATCTTGTACTTTTGTGTGTAATTGCATTCGCAATAAATCCAAACAGGTTCTTTTAGAATGCAGAGGAACATACATTTCATCGTATTTCATAACAGACGACTTTATGTTGTATGGTGTTTTCATTTTTAAAGAAGTTTTTTTTTTTCCACTGGAAAAATATGTGAAGTCTAATTCTTCAGAATTGTGTATTTCTGAATATGGCAGCTGCTGTAAATTATGTATGCAATCTGATCTAAAGGAAATGGACAACTCTAGAGTTAGCTTATGAAATCCTCTTACCTTGCTTTCTCCTTTGCTAGGAAAAATGTTTCCTTTTTATTGGAAAGCTACTGATGCATGAGAAAGGAATGTGTATTTAACATTTATACACTATTTCAATCTTCTCTACTTTGAAATTCCTTTTTATCCTCTACTGTATTTAGAATTTCATACTTTGCATACGCCAATTTCTTTAAACAGAGGTTTATAAAATACAAGAACTTCTGTTTCCTTCTGAAGAAGCAGAATTAAACTTGATTCCTTCATGAGGAATTCCTCCTCTTCAAACACCTAGCAAACACAGAGCTGCCTACTGAGCTGCTGAAGAAGGGAGTTCTTTAGGCCATGAAGAACATTCAGCAGTGACCAGCAGCCATGCCTTATGCACTTTAATCTCCTTTACAGGTGTTTGTTATTCCAAAGACACTGAATTCTGGGAAATAAGGAATTTAATGAAGTTTTGTGGAGCTGCAGGTGGATCAAAATGAAATGGAGTGTGATTATATGAGGCCCTGAAAGTACTGTGATTCTAAAGTTAGTGGTTTAAAATGCAAGCCATTGAACTTGTTTAGATTAAATAATGACGTATGCACTAGCATTTGTAAATCTCATTTTAAAATAACTTCAAATTGTATGTTGGATTCAGTGCAGACAAGCACCAGCTTCTGTACCTTGCTTTAGAGATAATTTCTATGTTTACATTCTATTGAGTTTTGTCAAGGGGCATTCAGTAATAGAGTAAACAAAATAGAGCAGTGAAAGACAACAGAAATTTATATATCTGCATTTACAGTCATCGTCAGTCAACTTATAGGCACAAAATTTGAAGTATGTCTATATTAAGCCTTCTGTGCATTTTATACCCCTTCTGAACTGTATCTGCTTACCTGCAGACTGGGATGCGATGGAAAAAATCTGAGTACCATTCAGGGTGAATGTCATTTGTTCAGTCATTTCCTTGAGTGTCTGTGAAAATTTCATTTTATCTCACTTGCCCTGGAAGGGACATGAATAGTTTAGTAGATAGAATTTTATACTGTCTGAATTTTAAGGACTCCCTCTTTAAGTCCTCGTGAGTTGAATTTAGTTTGGAGTTAAGCTCTTTCTGCTTTGAAAACCAAAACAAAATCACACAAAATAAATACATATTGTAAATTTTCTTCATGTCTAATGGTCATATCAGAAGTGTGAGCATCTAATACATGGGACAGCAAGACCACGGGGTCCGTGGGATGTGCATCCATATGGCAGACTTGCATGATATCCTGAAGCACGAAGAAGCCAGAGTGTATCTGCAGATAAGAAATGCCCCTTGAAGGGAAAACTCAGGCTATGACCAACCTCCCAGGCAGGCTCCAAGCCACAGGGCAGGCGACTGCAGAGCATCTGGCCCTGCCCTGTGTGCTGCAAGGTTGAAGATCAGGGGGTGCTGTGCCACAGGTAGGGCAGATACAGGAACGATCACAAAAGTTTGATGGCAGTCCCCTTCGTGGCAGGAAGTTGGATTCTCATAAATTTCCATTAAATTGCTCCCTGTGCTTCACAATACCACTAAGTGGTCTCAGTGGACCATGAGCTGCTTGCACCGTACCTACAGATCCGCCATTTGCCTACAGGAAAGGTGTTTCTACCTGCGATCATTATAAATGATAAAGTATAATTTCAGATCGTATAAATCACTTATAAAAAAATCAGGGCGGCCCTGTCTTCTAGCATTTCTTTTGCCTAAGAAACAGATTGGTTGACCTGTTCAACTTCATATTCCATTTAGCTTTTCCTTTAGCATTTGAGAGAGGAGATGGAGCATTTTTGCATTTCTTTAAGTCAAATTTTCAAACAGGAATATTTTTGATTTCTTTGTGGGAATGACTTCATTTGTGTGGGCAAACATTGTATAAGGGTGAAAATGTGTTTAATGAGAAAAATATTCATGTAACAGAGGCCATATTTTAGAGGTGTTATCTGTACTATCTTATGTCTCTGAGTGAATGTCCAATTTTATGAATTAATTTTCCAAATACAACTTCAGTACTTTATGTGCTTTGCATTATGGCAATTCAGTATCATTTCATTATTTTACTTGCAGAAGTGTTTTGTATTAAATTTAAACAAAAATATAAAATATCTATGCTTTTGTCCAGTAACAGTACCATGGACAGAGTTCACTTCGTTTGACCTCTAAGGATTTTAGTCAGAATCTCAAGAAATTATAATATAAAAGATGAAAGCAAGTCTTTAAAAGTAATTTATGATGTCAACACTTAAATAAATCATGAGAAGTCTTTTAGGACATTTTTATTTTACAGAAATAGAGTGAATAATAAGTTTACAGTGAACATATCAAAGATGGGTGAAGCGAAAGAGAAACTTTCGATAGGCAATGAGCACAATTGCATTTTTTTTAAATTTGAAGGTTGGAATAATCATATGTTATTCTGTGAGATTACTGACGTTTTTACTGCATCCTGAAAATGTTATAATACTGAGTTGAAAAGGAAAGGTTCCCAAATGACTGAGAGGAGGAACAGCTGAATATATCCGCCAAATAACAGTTGCTGAAATGTTACTTCACTTGATTTCTGCTTTAGCTTTATGGGCACTAACATCAGGTTCAGTATCAAAATTCTTTGGTGAAATTACAATAGAGCTGAATTCAGGGACAAAATTCCTACTTACTGCATCCTTTCTGGATCCTTTTTTTTCTTTCCTAACACGTCAATAAGAAGACATGCATCTGTAGTCTTAATCTATATCATGTTAGTGCTAAATTCAGCTTTGGGAGAGCTTGTAGAAGTCAGGGTGTCAGCAGCTCTTTGTGACCAAAGAGTTTTATTTTTTTCCTAATGTCTGCTGTTGATGTTGGGCCTAATGAAACATATAGCAGCACATTCCTGCAGTGAGAGCCAGGGCTGGGGTGGGGAAGCTGAGGCAGCAGTAGTTTAGCATTGAGTACTCTTTATTCCAAAAAGACATGCTGAGAATAATGCAGGTACACTGAATTATTTATATGACAAAGTATCAACCAATTACTGCTGCATACTGCATGTACCTCGCATGTTTTATGCTTAATAAAGCCTTTCTGACCCCTTTTGTAATGGAATATAAGCAGTCTCAGATTCGCCCCAATGCTTCCTATTGTCAGCAACATTTAAGAAAGGTATTTTCGCTGAGAAGTAAACTGTTATAATGTTTGACCTTAGATTTTTGTGTAATACAGATATTGCTGGTTCAAACTGATGCGTGGTTCAGGTTGGCAGTCGGGTATTTGGTGGATTAGATTATTGCATTTTCAAATAGAATTTGTTTGGAATTAAAAATTGTATTTTAGTTCTGAAAATCTTTTTATAAGGTTATCTTTTAAAATAAAAACAAAAAAATGAACATTTAGGTTTAGATTTTGCCTCACTTTTTTTCTTTCTCTTCCCTTTACCCTGTATTCAGAGGACAAATTGAAAGTAAAAGGGTAATAACAAAATAGATGGAAAATTGTGTGGAAATAGGAAAAACAGGAGAGATAAATGATTTTTGTTGGAAAGATGTGTTAGGTTATAGAGGCAATTAATTATCCTTTTTATGGAAGATGTAATATCAAGATTTCTGTTCTGAGTCTGAAAAGAAGTATTTTATCATTTCACAATTTTCCTTTTTTTATATTGTTATATTGTGTATCCCTTGATTCTGACTCTGCAGTTTGGAGCACTTATAATAACTCTCTTAAGACTGGAGGCAAAGAAGTACTTTTATATTCCACGTAGGCAGGGGAGCTGCAGTTCAAGCTGGCAAGACAAAACAGCACAGTTGGCTATCTGTAGCCTTTACCGTAGCTGTTAGTTTCTGGAAGATTGTGTCAATCTTCTTTTTTTCTTCTCCCTATGGAATGAAAACTCTTGGGTTTTGGGCCACTTCAAAATGGACCCGTGGCATTTCTCCTAGTGACCCTGCTGGAGCAGGGCAGTTGGGCTGGGTGATCTCCAGAGGCCCCTTCCAACCTCAACCGCTCTGTGATTCTCTGAGGTGCAGTGGTCGCTTCCTGCTATGCCATTACACGTTGCACTTGCTTGGAAACCCACTGTAGTGCATCCACAACAGATTGTTGTCACAAAATTTCCAATTCCATGTGTAATGGGAATATGTATGAAATTATCAAAGAAAAAAGGTCGGAAGCTTACCTGCTGAATACTTTTTCCTTATTTTCCCTTGCATTGCTACTTACCTTCAAAAGCTGGTCTTCTACTTACTTAGTATTCTTCACCAAAGCTTGGCCACCAAAAACACCCTTTGCTTACCTGTGTTTGTTTGACAGTTTGGGGTACCTCCATATGTACATACTTGTGATTACTGAATTATTTTATTTGACCATTTTGAGGTTTTTTTTTATTTCTTCTGGGGGGAAAAAAAACCCTGAAGTTGTTCTTAGCTTCATCTTTGGTAAGTTACATCATCTTGCTTGTCCTGCGTGTCAAGAGGTCATGAAGACATAGGTGTCCAGAGGCAGATGAGGAACATGAAAAAAAGACAGCTTTCAGCACAGCAGCCGATGAAAAGAAAATGGTCTGTGCTGTGAAAGGCAGGTGTTTGGATTGCTTTGGATTGATGCTTTTAAGGAAAAATACTTCAAGAATGAACCAATTGAATCTAACACCTGCTGGCTAGTAACTGTGCAGGCAGAGCATGGTTAGGTAGATAAACTGGAATATGGCTTTGTGCAGGGATTTCTTTGCTTGGGATTCTGTGCGTGTCTGGTTCTATTTCAGTTTCTCAGAAGCTTATTTTATAGAACAGAACTTTTGCCTGAGGATTCAAAGATCATAAAGTAATGAAACTTATAGATCATTTGTGATAGGAAGAAAGATCACTGAGTTCAAAGTCTCAAATTGCCTTGTTTTCCAAGCCCTGTCTGGAAAACAATAGGCCTTTCTAACCTTTCTTTATCAGCAGAATGAAGAGATGAAAATCAGCTTCTGACAACATTGAGGAAAGCCAATTTAGTATTTCATCTCTGCAGTTCCTGTGAGGTTTTTCATCTCACTATGGTTGCAAAAAGACTCCCAGTCTTTCTGGTAAATTAAAAATACTTGATTGTTTAGTTGGTTTTGGTGCAGGCCACCTAGGGGACCAGCCAGCTGTGGGGATAGTGTCACTCTGATGCCTGTAGCTATATGCAGGTAGCTACTAATGCAAATAATTTTGTTTTCTTGTTCATAGTAGTAGAAATTAAAGATAAGGAAGGCCATCTAGAATGGCCCTGCAGAGCAACTGCCTGTGCAGGAGCATGCAGGATTGAAAGTTACATATGTCTACAGATGGAGGGATTGAGGAATTCAGGACTTGATGAAATGAATAATGTCCTCTAAAAAAAAAAAAGAAAGAAAAGAAAGAAAGAAAAAATAATGTTCTCTTGGGTCATTGTTGACACAGTTTGATACCTGTTTAGAAACTCAGGCCCACATAAAAGCACTTTTAATGCAACCCAGAGGTTGAGCTTCTGAAGCCTTGTTTGTCCTGGACTGGAGATACTCCTAATTTCTGTAGTGTAATTGTATTTGGATTAACTTGGCTGTGTAGTCTCAGAAAGTTAATGAAAAATCCCCAGCTTTTGATGAAGAAAGCTTTTTATTGTTGTTGTTATTGGATATAGTTTACTAACATCCATTTTTTTCTAGATATTTTAAAGTAAGTAAAAATGAAAGGAGAGGGAATAAAAGGCAACATTTTGAAATAAATATTGATTTTTATCCATGTTCTATGAAGACTGTTTTTTCTTCAGGAATTGCAGAAGTGGCAGCTCTGGAGACTGTATTCTTTCAGGAGACCTCCTTGTTATGTCTCAGACTCTCTTTTTTTTCTGACGAGTTAAAAATAGGGAATAGCAGAGGCGGGGGCTTTCTTTTGCTGGTTGTTTCTGGTGGTTCTTCTAACCCCTGGAGCTGGATTGAGATCCCACTCCCTTATTCAGACTCATTACCCTGATATTACCCAAAGGCCTCTAGGCAGAACCGAAGCCCCTTCCCGTCGATGGGTTGTCCGCAGAGCCGCGTTGCTCCCCTAGTGCACAGGCTGCAGCCTGTGGCGGCCGCTGCAGCAGGGGAGTCGAGCCGCAACCCTGTGCAGAAATGTTAGGCCTGGGCTTAGAGAGGTGCACCGAAGGGCTGCTCCCCACGGTGCCACTGCTAAAATCCCACAGATCACACCACTCGTTAATTATTTTTCCCTACAGTGTCTGCTGTCTGCTGTAACTAGGAGAGTGCTCCTTGCTAACAAGTTTTGGAACGATTCGCTGGTGAGATGGATTCCCGGGTAGGGTCGGTATTCGCCATGCATGTGAATGGGCCGAGTGGCTTATAATAAAACGGCACTTCGATGGGATTTGAATTCCTCACGGACCGTCGGCTCTCGCGGATGACCTTTATCTAGTAAAAAGCTCTATCTTAGTCAGCAGGTGCTGATTAATTGTGTTTGATCCATTTGCCTGCTGCCTTCACTGATGATAAACTCCTGGGTCTCCAGAGCTATCTCCTTTGGCTTAAACTCTGGTGGTTTTGTGCTCTGTGCCAGTGACTGACTCATTCCCTGTGATGAATTGGGGCATAAATGTTTCTGTGGTCGCAAAAGTCGTGTGTCGGAAGCCACTTGCAGAAGAAACTTATGGAGGCAAATCTTGCTTTTTAAAAAAAAAAACCCTATTTTTAAGACTTAGTATTCGTTTCACGTTGTTTCTTAAGCTGAAGAATATGTCATACTGATATAGATAACATTTTTGGAGGTATCTATCTCATGAAAATTTTCAGTTTCTCTCCACTGAGAGGGCCTTGGTGCTGGTCAGCAAGGAGAGGGCAGCAGCCTTTCCTCTTGCCCTGTAGCCAGGCTTGGTCAACTGCGTTAGACGTCTGCTTCCACTTCCTGAGTCATGAAGGCTTTTGCAATAACTTTTTGCCTGGAAAACAGCCTTTATACAACAGGATGGTTAAGTTGGCCAATTCTGTGATGGTATTCTGACTACTGTAAAGTTTTATTTTTCTCTGCATGTAGGATGGTGGCAATATTCTGCATATGTTGGATCCTGTTTGGTAGAAGGATTGCATTATCTTGGTATTTCCGTAATGAAATGAGAGACTCTTATTTTGTGCCCAAGCACTTGTGTGTAGCTTTCTACGTTGTTGAGCAGGCAGGTTTTGCAACTGTTAATTGTATGTTTGTCCTTAAAAAAGACATGCGAGTGATTTAGCCACTTTTTTCTTCTATCTGCTCTATCAGTAACGTGGCATGGTAATTGTAGTGTAGCTAAAGCAGAAGTCACATCAATTAAACAACAAAGTGAAAATGATTCATCTGAGCAAACAGTATGTTCGTGGTGCTAGCACATTGTTCTCTGTATCTCAGGCTGTTAATTATATTAATTACCAAAGATGAGTTTGCATTTGAAATCCTGATTGTCAAACCTAATTTGATTTTAACTGATGACAGCTCTGACAGTTCATTCTGGCAACTACAAGTAACATTTATACTTTGTGCCTAAAATGGGACATTTTAGCAGCATCATTGCTGCTCTGTTCTGCAGCAGACAAGTTCTCTGTTTCAGCAACAATATTAACCATTTGGTGATGTTTGCAGAATCTCTGCATTTCTTCTGGGAACTTTAGTAACTTTAGTAATGAGAACATCTGCCCACATCAGAGCATCTGAGACTGACTGTTCTTATGGACTAGCGATACTGCTTTCATAGAGCTGGATTGTGACTAACTTTAAAGTGCAGTTACAGAACTGCACTTGAAATTTACCCTATGGATGAATCATGACTTGAGTCCCTCGCTTTGTGGCCCTCTTTGCAACAGCTCTGTTCGGCAAGGGTGGAGTTGGCTCCCCTGTTTGCTGTGGGATGAGAATTTGGCAGCCTGGAGAAAAACTGCTCTCTCCTCCGTAAGGCTCCAGGGGTGTGAATAATCCATGCAAAATTAGTAGCAGCTCCATATGCTGCTTGATTTCTTTGCTAAGCATCCATAATGACAAAAATGTAAAGGTGGAAAGGATCTCCAGAGATTGCCTTGTCCATCCTTCATAAGTTACAGAAGACCTGATAGATGTGTAGAGGTTTTCAGCTATGAAATACAGGAGAGAGCATGGCTGAAACTTTAACTTTTAGAAAGAAAACATATTAGAGGGAAGGTCAGCTTAATGGATGGATTTATCTGCTATTCATTTTTTGGTGGAAAAATATCCATTAAATTTCCAGTCCTTCTCAGCTGTTACTCTTATTTAACTCTACAAAAACAAAGCAGTAAAATGGAAGTACCTGTGAGATTGAACTAAAATTCAATCAGAATAATCAATTATTTTGATTATTAAACTAATTTATTCTGTTGCAAAGTATGGTAATATATCATTACAATGTCAATGGCAGGTTACGGTTTTGTGTGTTTGGAGAGGGAGAACTGTTCTGAAATTAGATGAAAGTCAGTATTATTCCTTAAGAAAAGTATGACTTCTTTTTGAAAAAACAGAACTTCTAACTTGGAAAAAAAAAAGAGATTCTTTTTGGATGTTTAAAAATAGGATTTTTTTTTTTTCCCAGTCCTCATGTTTGTCAGTGTATGACCTCTCTCTCTTTTTGTCTCTTAGTTTGCACTGAGGGAAAAAAACATCTTTGATTTAAGCAGCCGAAAGCCATGTTATTTTCCCTTAAAACATCGTTATTTTTATGTAGACCCGTACAAGAACATGTGTATGTCAGATGTTTGTTTAAAGTTCAAAGGTAGGTTCAAGTGTGTCCCTTCCCTGCGGAAGCACCCCAGACCATGGGCACCTGTTAACCTGGGGATCACAGGTGCTTAAGAGTTTCTGTGGCACACTTCCATCTATCAGGTTACAGTGATCCAGGGCTGTGTCTCCTCCTTGAGTGGGGAAATTCCTTCTGAAACTCAAGGTAAAGTGCATTCTTGCAATGCAAGGTTTTATCATCAGAATGATAAAACAACAAGAGAAAAACAGAGGAAAAGGTTTACTTGCTAACCACCGTCAAGCTGAAGTAATATATAGGTGACTGCTCTATCTCTAGCGGTGACAAATAGCTTGTGGAAGAATATAAGAAAAGAGGATGAGTAGAGAGATCCTTCCTCATATATCCTCCCAACTTCCATATCCAGTGATTAAGGATTTAGGAGGTGGTGCCCACCACATTAGTAGTCAGTGACAGTACTGGCAAACTCACATGTGTGCTTTTGGCCTCCAGGACACCTGGTAGCAGCCAAACTCACATTTGAAATATCAAGAAAAATCTTTGTCTGCTGGAGCAACTTGGTTGTTCCAGTAATTTCAGTTGCTACTTCATAAAACTAGGATAAAATCATTTTGAGATTGATCTGTTCCTGTGAGATTGCCAAGTCTGTTTTCTAGATTCCTGGCATTGACATATACAGTTTAACATATGTGCCATAGCTGCACCATTATTTAGGATGATTAGTACCTAATTTAGGATGATTAGTACCTAATAAAACAGAGGCATAAATAAATAATTTTCTGAAGCTGAAAAATCTTTAAAAGGTAAGGGAACAGGGAACAGCTTTTTAGCATCTGTAGTAGTTAGGACTCCAGACTCTCATAGCATGCAGTTTCCAATTCCTAACACAAACACGTGTGTTGTCTTCGTGCTTTATAAAATTTGTGTGTACTTCTTCTTTTGCCTTTAAGTAAATATTTCTAAGGGATAAACATTTAATAAGTATAAAACAAGAGAGGTAGATCTGCAGAGTTCAACAGAACTCCCACGCAGTGTATTTGGAAAGTTGCTACTGATGGAAAGTAAATCTGTTAGAAAGGAGCTCTTGTGTCTCAAAATGAGTTTTGACACAAAGAGAAGCAAGTAGCCCAGATGAGAGTGAATCTGTGAGTTTTGTTTCATTCAGGGTTTTGTATCTTGGAGAAAAAGCAAGAGGGTGTTTTTTTATTTTATTTCTTTGTAAGTGAGAACTCATAGCATGGCTTTGCCTCAGCTGTGAATAGTTGTGTTTCTCTCTTATATGCTGTAGAGCTTATATGCTCTTATATGCTTATATGCTGTACTTGCTGTAGTGGGGAGTAAATGAACCCGGAGCGTGGGGATGCCTCCCTACAGCTCTGCGCGTGGGTATTTCGTGCATTCTCGCTGCTGCTCAAGCGGGTTGCTTTTGTTCACAGGGAGCTCTGCTGGGGGCAGAGTACCTGCCCTCCTTGAGAGGCCCACGGTCGGTGGCATCTGCAGCAGGGCAGCTCTGCCCGGGCTGTGGTGGAGACCGGCTGCCCTCAATGCTCCGGATCCCTTTGGGAAAAGATCAACACGAGTATGTGTGTGTATGTGTGTGTGTGTGCGTGCAGTATGCTCCTGCAAATGTGAGACAGAGCATCCAAAACCACCTCAACAGGAATACGCCTTTCCCCCGTGCATCTCCTTTGTGAATGCTGAATCGTAATGAATGCCAAAACAAAGTGTTCCCAGAGCTTCTTGTACAACAGCTAGGCATGTACGCAGGAAGCACAGAACTTCATCTTTTCCGTTAAGGGAATAATCCAGAGAATATTACAGGCCTTTGGCTCACATATCTACTTCTTTCTGAGCATTTCCTAGATCAAGTCTGTCTTGTTCCACGGTATATCTTCATAATTTTCCAGTGAGTGTGCTTACAGATTGCAACAAAAGCATTGAAGCAACCCTGATTTAATTGTTCTTGGAACAGATTACTGTATTTTACAACAGAAAGCCACTGAGGTGTATAAACAGTTCAAACAGTGATAAAAAAAAATCAATTTGCCATGCTATTTTAGGAGCTTTCCCAAACAAAACAAGTTTTTAATTAATATTCTATTGAAAGTAACATTGAAAACAAATCAATCAAGTACAGCAAATAACTGCAATTACAGAAGGTACTCGTTTCATTGATGAGTTGCAGAAGGAAGGTATTTTGTTTCCCCTTCTTGTCAGTTTCTTTGGCTTCCTATTGAATTTAGGATGCAAACTGTCTTGGTGGAGGATTCAGAAGAAAGCGTAAGCTTTGTGAGGTCTAAGCATGAGTCATTATCCCGTGGAATCTGCACTGGTGGGAGGCTGGTGTCAAGTAGGAATTCTTGTTGGCCATGAATGAGCTTGCAGAAAGAAAGTGTGTTCCAAACAGGGCTGCACAGCTAAACTCGTTCCAGTGGATGCCTTAATGCCAGTTCTGCAGGCACTGTCTTTATCAATTGAGTTTGCTGTTTTTCTTTTTATGTGCTTTTAATACTTTATTTTTTTTACTACTGCAGTTACACTTCTACATGACAATGAGTTTCTGGTGGGACATTCTTCAGTGAAAATAATTATAAACATAAATTATCATAAAATCGAGTCACTGAAAAGGAGAACTTTCATCTGAACTGACTTGTCTCAAAGAAGGGCTCTTCACTGGAGCAGAGAAAATGTGCTAAGTGCTATTGTTTCCATTAGAGAAAAAAATGAAGATGACTGTTTCAATGAAACTGTAAATGAAGAGTAATGTGAACACTATTGGTCATAGAAGTGTGCCATTACTGATGAGGTCTTGGGCAGCACAGGGTAGCTTAAAGATGGAAACCACAAAACTGCAAGCTTTCTTTTCTAATCACCTCCATTAAGGCATATGCATGTATTGCTGAGATTTCACAAAAAGAAATTAAAACTAAAGCTGTCATGACAAAAAAAAAAAGGAAAAGTTGCAAAGTTTTTCATTAATATACTGAAAATTACTGAAATGCTCTACATAAAAATGTGATTTATTTTCTAAAAGCTGCCTTTGTTTGCAGAAATAACTTTAGAAATGAAAGCCAAAAATGTAGGTAGTATAGTACTTATTAAAAATAGCAATTTTTAATTCAAATATTCAAATTCAAATAACAAAAAAATCAAATAATAAAAATCTTAATACATTGGAAAAGGCAAGATAAACTGCAGTCTGCACCAATGTAGTTCAAGAACATGAATAATGGAGAATTTGAGTGTATTTCTGCATGCCTTATTTAGCTTTTCGCACTGGAAAGAAAAAAAAAAATTAAAAAAAAGAGCAATCTAAACTTTAGGGTCCAGTTATAAAATTCATGGAAGAAATAGCTCTGGCTCATAAGCTATTTAAAAGGACAAGTATACCTATATTTGGACAGAGAGAAAAAAACATCCCAAACTACTTTTAAAATCTCCAGCCTACATGTGTTTATAGGACGATAAACTGCCCAGTTCAATAAATGCTGAAAGAGTCTCAACGTCTTAGGAACACTGGAACTTCAGCTGCAAATACATTGAAGTTTCTAATGAAAGACCAGTTTTGAAGAGAAAAACATACAGATTACAAGCCTCAAATTTCAAAGGCATTTGAGTTCTAGAATTTGATTCAATTGGATGTATCCGCAGAATGTTAGTAGTTTTTTGCTTCTTGTTGTTTTTTCTCTTTTTTTAACCTCTTCCTCTATCGTAGGAAACGAGTAATTTTCACTCTGTAATGAAAATGTCTCATTTTTTGAGTTAATGACACCCAAAGAAATGTATGTATTGCATTATGATTTCAAGGGACTGCCACGAAGGATGCATCCATTTGCAGCTCCCTGGTTATGGCCCTGCAGCCACGGTGCGCTTTCACTCGGAGCTCTGTTTCACGAAGGTGCCTCGGAATGCCCCTTCCTGGCCTAAGGGGCTAATTTTCCATGGCTTAAACATGTTTTAACTGTGAACAGAGTTTTAGAGGAGTGTAGATAGAAGTCTGTTTATATCTTGTTTTCTCTCTGCAGTGGGCAGAAGGAGGCTGGGTATCCTATATACTCAGTGAGGCCTCACTATAAATGCTGCTAACGACGGATCTGTTCATGAGACGACATGTCCTTTGGCTTAACTAATTTTGTTGAAGATCTCAGAGGAGTACACTCATGTAATTCGAACAACCCAGTCCTCCCATTAAGCTCTTCCCTTTGCAACATTGAGTTCCTGTGCTTTAGCAAGGGGGAACTATTCCTAAAAGTTAATCACGTCTTCCGGCTGTGAAATGTTTTGAGCTTCCTCCTCCCCTCCCAACATTGGTATTGAATTTTGCTTGGAATATTAATAAGCATTTTCATAGTCTTATTTGACCAATGTGTTTGTTATTTGTATGTGCCTGTGGGATTTTCTCACAATGGAAGATGATGGCATTTACTCAGAGAAATGATCTTTTTTTGTGGTACTCTGTGTCTGAAAGCACAGGGAGGTAGGTTTTGAACTTGTTTGTGTGCACTGGTGAGCTGAGTTGAACAAGATGTGCTTGATGGCAAATAACTGTGAGCATTGATATTAGCCATTTTTAAATAAGATCAGAACAAAACATAACAAATTTTGTCTGTGTATGTATTGTGTATGTGTGCACACTGTTTTGAAATGTGTCCAGATCATCTTTTTTTTTTCTCTTTTTCTTTTTTTGTATGTGATGATTGTAATTCTGTTTGTGTCTTGCTTATTTTTCCGCGGAGAAGGGATTGGGTTTATTTTTAATGTCTGTTGGAATGGAGCAAGAAGAGCTGCTTCCAGTGAGCTCCTACGAGTGCGATCTGGTTTGAGGCCACATGTTTCAAATGCAGTATTAGGTGATGACAGAGAGGGCAGAGAGCTCCAGAAGCCAATTGTGACCTCTTGGAAAGTTTTTTCTGTCCCATTTGCAGCCCTACCTGAGGCCTTTGCAAGCAGCATCTCCACTGACCTGCATGGGGTGCCCCACTTCAGTGCATTCCTCAGCCCCCAGTTTAAGCACAGACTTGTACCCTCAGCAATTGCAAAGGCTTTGGAAACTGTATGTAAGAGTGACTGAGTGACAGTTAACGATAATCAACATTGAAGAAGTACTCACATTAATTTACTTCAAGCTATTGCAAACTGCGAATCAAATATGTCCTTAGCTTATCAGGGGGAAATGGCTCTCAGTAGAATAGGATGAAGTTAGGAAGGTTCCATAAAACAAAAGGAGTTATCAGATACAGATAAAGCAATTTAGTGCTGTCATGTTATTACTAAGTTTAATTATTTTTTATCTCTGAAAGAAGACAGGGAACAGGAAGTGAAAATGATAGCTATAAAATGTTACCCATTAGTTGTATCCAAGCTCTGGATTGCTTGCTGGAGTTCCCATCAACTTGCTGCATTCGGTGCTGCTGAGCTGTGGGCAGGAGGGCACATGTTATGTGAAAAGCCAGGGGTTTGTTGTTAGTCTAGTTATCCATGTGTACGCTAAGCTCTGCGTAGCCCGGGGGCGATGGTGCTGACACTTGTGCTTCAAATTGCATTGTGTTTAAATGGTACAGATAACACACAGTCCTGGGTAGGCATGGCCCCACCGAGGTGGTGGTCTCCTCTCCCTGCGCCCCCATGCCCCGCAGGAGGCTGTAGGGCTGAGGGAGTGCAAGAGGAGCCCCGTTATGGTCTCTGACACGCTCAACACCAAGGTGCTGGGTGCCCAAGGCCCTGGGAGGGATCCCTGAGCTAAAGCGAGCGCTAGCCCGTGGCCCTCTCTGAAATCCTGGTGTTAGTTGTGCAGGTTTTGCACTCTCCGTTGGTCAGAGCCACAACTGTGCCCCTCATGCTGGTGGGAGCATCTCAGGGAGACATTCGCACGCTCTTGCTGAGCTGGGTGGTGGAGGGGAGACTCATTTAGGCCACTGGCTGATCCATCTGACTGGGACACAGTCAGCAGATCCCTCCACCGGCCTAGGTCTCCCCCTCACACACAGGTCACCCTCATGTCCCTTTGGGGTGAGACCAGCTCAGCTCCATGTGCAGCCACTACGGGCAGCAGGTGACTGGCCCTGGCCCATCTCTTCTGAGCCCCCTTCCAGTGAAGGCCGTTTTCCTAATACGCTCAAATCGCTTGATCAAAGTTACGTGAGATCAGTGTTTGTGTCTGAATGGATGTGGCTTTGGGTATGTAGGGGGACATCTCAACTTGACGAAGATGATGGTCTGCAGGTGCTAGTGGTTATTTTTAGTGGCCAGTAAGGTACTTGCAGTGCCCTGCTGAGGGGGAACCTTCTAAAGGAGGGACAGAGGGAGGCTACCAGCGAGAACTGCTCAGTGTGGAAATCCTGGGGTGTTTGCTTGTCAGAGGTGATTTTCTGTTTTCTAACTTTTTTTTATGTTTCCTTTAACTATATTTTATTCTTCTTTCTCTTCCTGTCTCTCATTGTTAATGAATTTCTAGAGAGCAGTCATTTTCTTCTTGTCCTTGACTCTGCTAAGCTCCTTTACTTTTCTTGCATGGAATAGTCTCTCCTGTCCCATTAGCATCTTACTAGCTCTTCAGTGCTCTTATTTCAGTTTCAATTCACCTTTATTTAGCAAGATGCCTATGAAATATTCTAGAGGAGAGATCAGCATTGCTGTGTATGAAGGCACTGATTCTTTTCTTTCTCTGCTGGGATACCTCTCTCTCTCCTTAGGAGAAAATCATCTCCGATGAAACCTGAGAATATGATGAAAAGTGATAAGGAACACAGCAAAAGGCATTTACAAAGGGAGGACTGTTTAGATTGTTCTTCACCTGCATCCATGTAAAATAGGCAGTAATTCCCTTTTGTCCCTTATCCTTTTTAAAATGGATGCCTTAACGCTCCAAGATACTCTCTAGTTTTAAGGCAAGAAAGTGAGGAAGGACCGTCATTAATGGAGCAGCTGGTTTCTCCTTCATGATCTGAGTTTTTGTCTTGGCATTCGTGTACCAGTCTCTTTTGTGTAAAATTTCAGATCCTGCATCAGATCAAGTAATGTGGCTAGTAGTAAAGGAGTGCTTTGGTTGTATGTCTTGGTGGGATGCCACCAGGACCAACAGCTCTGCTCAAGTGGGTCTTTATGGCTTGTGAAGATAGTTTCTAGCTATACTAAAATGAATGGTGGCTTAATGCTAAATTAATCATTTCAGCAAAATGTATTTTCCACAGTCTAAGCACTACATACACCTAATTATTATGCAGTGCTTTAATGAGGACAGAATCTCCTATTGGCTACATATAGGAGGAAACAGAAAGATTTTATTCTGTCTTCTTTAGTCTTGCTTTTTTTCAGGAATTCCCAGAATACTTGGGATTGACTGCAAGGACATATTCGGTTAGGGAGAGCCAGGTGAAATGATGATTTTTACGTATTTGATTAATTATTCAAAGTCTTTATCCTGTCTGTGATAGATATCTCCTGCTGCACTTCAGCAATTTGGAGATTCTTAGAATGTAGTGGGAGCTTTTCTTCTCTGTCTGTTAATGGCATTTTCTCTTCAGAAAGAGAACAGGATCCTGCAGTGCATTAAGTGATTCTTTTAGATGAATTGTGTTAGGAACATTAAAATGCAATGTCCCTCATTTGTTGATACCTGTCTGTTCTGTGTAATTATGCCGATAAAATGTAGGCAGGGGAAAAGTTTAATCCTGGTTACTGTAGAAGACTGTGTCTTACAACACTGTGTTGATTTAAGAGAACTTCAGGAATAGGAGCAAGTGCAGTGAGCAAACATCTCTCTGAAGACAAGTTGGCAGCAATAAAATGAGCAGATTGCTTAGGATGTGTTCAGAAAGCCTAGAAATGGTGAAGTTAGAAGTTGTGAAGCCTAGAAATAATATCCAAAGAAATACATTGGATTTTTTCCTAGTGAAGGATAGCAACTATGCTGCTGTTCTAGTTCCCAAGTTACCTTAAACAGAGATTGAAAATTTCTTTCCCTGAAATACTTAAAGAAAAGAGTTTCAGCTATGATAAAGCTTCAAGTGGGAGTCACTTGAGAAGTGGGAGAAAGCCAGTTATGCTTGATTTTTTACAGAATGAAAAGTTCTGAATTTCAAATTCATGTTGTCTTCATATATCTATGAATGTTTTTGTGAAGGAGATTTTTATTCACAAACCTATGGAGGAATGAGTTTAAATTGAGTTGTGTATATATATGAGTTTGGTTTTGGTTTTTTTTTTTAATGATTAAGTCCAAATTGATTTTTAAAGATAGGAGAAATAGAGTAGCAGCCAATATAAGTTTAACTGTCAGTGAAAACCCATATGACAGCAGCCCAGCCTCAGCAACAGCTGGGCAACGTCATCCCCATCGTCTTACATAAAAGGTACCAAAGTTATGGGAAGCTTGCACTCATATTCAGTATGATGGTGGGTTTTCATGGGCCCCCACATTACAGTGGCTGTTGGTATCAACCACAGGCAAGGCAAAATATGCTAGTCTTAGAAAACAAAGATACTAGTTCCAAATAGTATTTTTTCTTTTTTTTCAAGTAAAACAGTCTTTGAAAATAAGACTTTTGGTGAACTACTTTGTTTTTATTGAATAGGTATATTTCAAAAGGGATAAATTAGGTTAAATTTAAAATTAGCAAGCAATCTAATGTTCAATAGAAAGACTATAGCCAGCATTTGCTATATAAAAAAATGCACAAAAAATTTTGCACATCCAAATCTTGTATTCTTCTATTGTACCTAATGGGCTGTGGAGCAAAGATCATCACTCAACTGCATGCAGAAACCAGTCATGTTTCCAGGTAAGTAACAAAAGGGCAGAGTGGTACCAGTGATGCCTGCTGTTAACTGGAAATGAAGAATAGGCCTGCCTTTCAGAACTTGCCTTTTATTCCTTTATCTCTACAACTGAAAATAAAAAGACAAAAAAAAAGGAGATTAGTAATAATCCTTAATTTTAATAGAAAGGTTCTTCAGTGATAGCAGTGATAGGACATAAAATGTGAGAGAGATCACAAAACAACAGCAAGCACAAGCACAATAGCAAAATTTACTGTCATTTGTGTAATAGTCTTCTAGCTCAGAGGTCTTTGTGGAGAAAGCTGGTGCAACCCACACAGTCATGACATTTCATTAACAAGTTATTAACAAATAACCCCTATTTTCAAAGGAATGTTTTCTATTGGAGAATATCTCTAAAAATTATCTTAGCTAGAAGCCTACTTTTCTACTAAAAAAATGTTGTGAGAAAAGTAATCCATCAGTTCTGCCCTGACTCAGACTAATGTATGGGCAGATGAATCATAGTTATTCTTGAGAATGCCTTGCATTTTTTTTTTCAAAGGACGGATGTTACTTGCGTTCTGGCCCTTTGTATATTGCAAACATCAGCACTTCCTTTGCAAGGCTCCAAAATAGAGCACTCAAGCTTTTGGAGTTCCTAGTACTCCTTTCTGGGCTTTATGTAATAGTAACTTTATTCACTTAATTATTATTTGTATTTTACTATCAAAATGTCAGGAAACATAAAGGAGCGTACACTCTTTGCTGAAAAATTTACAGTCTGGTATTTAAGTTACGTGTTTACTGTGAAATAAAAGCGCTGCTGGCGGGCTCGGCAGCGGCTGCAGCTGAGCCCATTATGGGCAGGATCCATGCGGAAGCCCAAGTGAAATCGTGCTCGGTACCCGGCCAGCTGCACCCATCTGCGTCTTGCTCGTAACGCGAGGGAGGGCCTCGTGTGTTGCCACCTCCCTGAGGCACCCTGGCCTTGCACGTGGCCAAGAGGGTTTCGCAGCTCATGAGCGGGAGTGCTTGCTTGGCTGAACCCCGTGCTTGGTTGCGTTCATGATTCTTCTCATCTTCTCTCTCTGGGAGAAGGCTCTTTGATAGTCCCTGGGTTGGTGTCAAGATCCCACTTTTTTTGCTTAGCTTAATTCATTCTTCATAGTGGTACTGTTTTACTCGTTTGTCATTTCTCCATTGAATCTCACTATGCTCTTTTGTAGACCTGCAAATTTTACCTGTTCACATTCAGTGGAAAAGTAGTAAAATAAGATTGCTTTCTACATGCTTGAATTTAGATCATTGCCTTCTGCCTTTGATCTAACTTCCCTCTCTCCTATGCGCTTTTGTGGAAGAGGTACCCGAAGAATCTGGTATTAGACCCAAATTCCCAATCATATTTTGTTTCTATAACTAATAGTTTCTTTAGCTTGTGGAGTAATGGCATAGGAAGTAGTATCTCTTCCAACAAAAAAGGTCATTGCTCACCTTGGCTAACAGAGTGGCAGCTCAAAATAGTTGTAATGGGAAGGATGCTGTAATGTAGGCACTTAACAAGCTGACACTTGTCCGCTTGGGAGTGGAAGAGGACAGCTGCCGACCTGATAATAATCAAACACAAGAAGAATGTTTAGCAACCTGGAATTATTTATTTCTGATGTCATTAGACTGCTTGCTCTGATGTTTTGTCACTTCAATGGTTATTGATTTTTTTTACAAAATTTCTAGTATCTCAAAAATCAATTCCTTTACATTTGTTCATGTTCTGCTTTGTTTTAGTTAAAACTTTCTTGTTAGAATTCTGTGTTCCATAAGTCATAACCTCAGCTCTGTCAGTTTGGTTTTCCTTTTATTGCTGGTCTAGTGTTTCCCCAAATGAATTGGCATACGACTGGAAAGCATTATAGAATAATGATTATAAAACAGAAATGTTCTTTTAGTTCTTGGGTCATTTTAAAGGAAAAATTCAATTCATTAGCAACTCCATTTTTAAAATTTTTGGTCAGTCTTCCTCCTCATAGATAGAGAAGAAGATCAATAACAAAGAGATCTTTTTACTTTTGAAGAATACAGATCAGGTAAAGCTGTTAAGACCATGCCCTTGGTTTAAATAAAGACTGTCCGTGTACAATGTTTAAGTGAAAGGACCACTCTGTCTTTTTTTTTTTTTTCCAGTTTCTAATGAATGTATCTTTCTTATTCTGTGTGTTGAAGTATAAAATGAGAATGTGATTCCACAACATTCATCTCACATTATCTGAAAGAACTCATTTTTCTTAAAATGTTTATGAAGGAAAAAACTAAAATTTAACCAAACCTGGTCATGGAGAAAAACAATTTTTAAACTAATGACTTAAGAAAGGACAGGAATAATCATAATGAGTTCCGAATCAGAAAAGTAGCTTTTCTTTTTTAAGCTTGGCAGTTTAATAAATTTTCTTTCAGAGAGATTTATATTGGTGTTTCTTTAAGGTTTTGTTTTGTTACTTAGGAAATTGTATTGATTTGCTATATTAAGCCTGTGCTCCTATGCTACGTTATATAAAAATAATACTTACTGATAAAAACCTGAGTGATAGATGATTCAGTTTTATTTTCCTAGTGAACGTTAGTTCCAGAGAGATGTTGGACTATATATAATCTATACGACTCCTCTATGTTTATGGCTGTGTGGATGTGCTCATAGCCCTTAGATTTACATCCTGCTTTTCAAAACGTGCTAAAATTGTAGCTTGCTCAAGTGCGAGGCCCACGCGCTCGGCAGGCGCGGCGCTCACAGCAGTGCTAGAGCTGCTCTAGGTGCCCAGCCTTGACTGAGCCTCGCACCCAGCACCCCATTCCCACAGGAGCAGGAAAAAATCTGTGGAACTACTGGAGTCGCTCCGTGTGTATGGGCATCCTCTTTAATTTAAGAGCTTTCATTTATTTATTTATCTTTTTTACTACCTTTACATAAGAATAAGTGCTTCATTCGTATTTTGATTACATGCCTAGGGGGTTTCTAGCCTGGCTTGTGGCCTGGGCAGGCCAGGGCTTGAGCATCGTGTGCACTGTTTGCAGCTGCTAATCGGTCCCTCCTCATATTTGTTGTGTCTGTCTTCTCAGGGCATAAGTGGGTGCAGGTGCAGCCTGTGCCAGCTTTTGTTTAGCAGGGGTGTAATAGGAAACCTGGTGTTACAGTAAAAATAGGAACAAACACAAATCTGAAGGAAGAAAAAATAGAAAATCTTCACTAGTCATGGAACAATTTGCTTATACTGCATTCTTAGTGATACCTGGTAATATCTAGGTATCAAAACCCTCTCTGGGCCTTCATCAGGCAGTCCAAGTAATTTATTAGGAAAATAGGCCTGCAAAACTGGTTTCCCGTAGCAGATTTATATGCCAATCTAAAAATAAACAACTGAAGAACACCATTTTCTTTTGAAAACTTACAAGTTTGCTTGTAATATATTTAGAATTAGATATATTTTGCATGGTCGTAGGTATACTGTGAACATCACAGGAAAGTAGAGAGCATTTCATTAACAAAGAGATGGGTGGGTTGAAAAAAATCGATCATCTTGAAAACCTCAAGCAATTTGTGTTGTGTTGTAGGTGGAGCGAGATGCATGATCTTGGTGGAATAATTTAAATGCACTTGGTTTGGCTTCCAAGACCCACTTTCGACTGGGATAAAGCATGAGTGAGGGCTAATACTTCTCATGTCTTCAGTTCTGGAGGTGGTTAACCTAGCTGGGAGACTGCACGGAGTATCAGAGCTGGGTAGACACTGTTACTCTGAAGGCCCTTCAAGGAGAGGTCTGCCTCGAAGTCAAGCTTTAAGCATCACCAAGGTGTTCAGGGTATCGCACGAGCATCCGGGTGTTTACCTTTAGTCACTTGGGCTGGGTGGTAAGGTCCTGTCTTACAATTAACACAAAGAAATACACCATTTGTCTGTCCTGTTATGGATGTCTACATTAGGATAAGATGAGCTGCACTGCAGAAATGGTTGCTTTTCTCCACCGACCCTACAGGGTGGTCAGTGACTACCTGAGATGTTCTTGTAGGCATTTTGAATTCAGACAGATTAATCATTGTCATCTTCTCTCACTTTCAGAGTGAGATTTTACTTCTCTTTTCTGAATAGAAATAACAGATTTGCCAAGGTGTTACAATTCTGCAAAATGTTCATTGATGAAGTTGGAACTTTAGGAATAGGTGAACTAGTAAGTCACCTAACTTAATGATTAATTTTAATGTTTAAGCATTCTCTTTTGCAGTTATAGAATATACCTGCTTCTTATGACTCTTAAGACTTTTTCATAGACTGTGAAAGTTTATTCTGTGGCATGAAGTGGAATAACATTTGTTAGCACTCTGTACGTCCTCTTGTATGTGTGTTCCGACAGACAAAATATGAGCATTATTTTGCAGACAAGAAAAGCTTTGTCACATGTAGCCTTTGATTTTCATGGAGAACTGTGAAGCTCATGACCCTTACCTGCTGTTAGTATTTTCAGCTGAACCATCCAAAGTTAATGGCCAAGAGGGTTTTTTTTCCTTCTTTTTTTTTTTTTTTTTTTTTTTTTTCCTCTCTCTCTGCTTTACCATGTTGCACAAAGGATGTAAGGCCAGGTTCATGTGTACAAAGATCCATTGGCCGGGCCTGTAGTTAATGGCATACATCAACTAATGAAAAAATTTTCTTTAGGAGGAAAATAGGAACAAAGGGAGGGAGGGGAACAGGAGAATAGGAAAGTCTTCCCCAAAAGGCTCCTCAGAAAAGCAGCAGCGGGTCCCAGGTGAGAGCCCTTGTAGAGAAAGGGTCTCTCTAGTGCAGCGGGTCGCCCCAATGGAGACAATTTTTTGCCTGACTTTTCTGCTAGTGCTTTATGCTTTGCACCAAGACCCACTCAGACTCACTGTTGGTTGCAAATTCTTTCTGAGAATCTCAAAAGACATTTAGTTGCTTAGAAAGAGCTCAGCTCCCTAAGAAATTGGAAGTCTTTTCCTCTCTCTGAACTTCAGTCTTTCTTTTAATATATCAGTACAGGTTAAACAAGCTGAAGACTTTGAGATCATGTAATGTAGAAAGAATTGTCTGTTTTTACTGCAATTCCAGTTTCACCTTAGCTCTCAGTTTATGCTCTATGGATTGATTTTTACTATATACATATCTTTGAGAGTCTATGAGAAGAACTATATAAATATGCATGTAATATATAGCATATCATGGAAGAAAATTAGGAGGAAATGTATACAATAATATGGCTGTCAGAAGACTGGCAAGAGGGTGGTCTATGCTTGGAGGTCAGCTGAGGAAAGGCATAAGCAAGCAGGGGAAAGACATATTTAGAGCAATTCTAATGAAAAACACAAAAAAAGTTTCATGTGTGGTGACCTATAATAAATACCTATGGAGCTGGTTCTGTTGACTTGAAGTCTTAGCTAGAGCCACTCTCGTTTTCCCTTCTCCATAATACATGAGTTGGGCTTTTGGGGTCACGTAAGCTCGTAGGGGATTGTGGAGCGGGTTCAATGGGCGACCATCAAGACTTCTGTGTTTTCAGGTAGGATCAAACGCTCAGCACTTGTACAGCTCTTCACATGAGTTAGGGAGCACGGAGGGTGCACCCGCGGAGGCGAGGGCGCTGTGCTCCCCCCGTGCTCTGCCTTTGGAGAACGAATCATTCCCGAGTCTCTTTCATGGGCCAGAAAAGATAGAAAGGAGAAACATAATCATGAAAAAAAAAAAAAACCCTTTCTGTACTGAATGCCCTCCGGAGCTGGATTAAAAAGCGATAACACCTTGCTTCACACTAAATAGATGCTTTGGCTTTCAGCACATTTTTCATAACCCACGTGGTAAAAATGTAAATTGCACTTGCTAATAGCATGCTTAGCTCAGTTGCAAGAGAATTGCAGAGGAGGTGTTTTTGTGCACAGTTTTCATGGTTTGGTTCAGTAGTAATTATCAATTTTAACAAACCTGTTAATTATTGATTTTATCAGAATTGGTGAAATCAGAAGCTTAAAAAAAATAGAGTTTTTCTGTTTACAAAAGCCCAAATAGCTGCATGAAATACTCCTTTACCAAACTAACCCTCTGAATGTTCTTATCTTGAGCACAGTACTTAAAGCCTCTTTACTCTTTCTGTCAAAGTGTCACTGGACAGCTCCAAAGCTGTCAGCAATAACTTCTATTTTCCTCCCTGCCACTACTCATACTTAACCCCAACTTAATATAGGAAATGTCATGGCAAGTTTTCAAACAGGCCTCATCAGAAGCTTGGAGTGCTGTTAAAAGTGTAGAGAAAACAGTCTTTTAGCTCGTTCAGTCTTTGAGTGGTCCCCAAATTGCCTGAGAGAGAGGCTATGATAATAATTAAGAGCAAAGATGGCCCTGGTACCATGTTTGGATTTTCTCTTCCCTGCTGAATGCCAGTGCACAGGCCCCCTTCGTGTAATGTTGCCTTCATGCCTGTTGCAGGACATCAGAAGAGCTGCTAACAGGTACTTTTCTCCTGTTTCTGCACTGAGAACTGCACTTGTTTCATTGTTTTATTTTTTAAAGGATTAATGGCGCCATTAATGATATCCTGCACATTGGGCTGCCTGAGTGCCCTGGGTGACTGCAGGGAACTTAAATGACTGCAGTGTTGCAGTGTTTTTTCTGAGAGTTCCCTAGTAGGATCTGGAGTTATTTGTATGTCTATATGATTCTGTATACAGAAGATTTTTGGTAAAACTGACTGCTAAGACAATGTTAACTGCCTAGATGAGTAAACTGATTTTCTGTATTGCTAAGAACACAATAGGTTACTTGGGAGTTAACAGGATCACTGCTGTCTGTGTGCACATGAGGGTGTATTACAGCACACGTGTGTTTAAGAAGACACCACAGTTCGGCAGTGCTGGATTCCTCTTGCAAGCTCACCTAATGCAAAAGGAAACTTTAACACAGGAAAATGCTGTCTCCAAGAGCTCAGTCACCGGCTGCCCTGTGTGCCCTACAAACCCCTCTCCCACTTGCAGCTTGTCCTCTGCAGCGAGCGGTGGGGCTGAGGTGCCAATCCACTGCTTCACTGTAATGGTGCGTGTGGATCCCGTGGGAAGTGTCACGTAATCAGCCCACAATAGAATGATTTGGGGTAAGCGCGTCAGCCGCTGCGGTTGTCGTCCGCTGTGAGCGCTGAGGGCCCGATGCTACGCCGCTCTCTGCGTTGTGCGGCTCCTCCTGCCAGAGGAGTGTAACGCGTCACAGTAATGCAGAAGTGTCAGTAACTGTTTAGGAACAGAACGAGCCCTTCATGTTTCGCGGCTCCCTCAGTGCTGGTGCAGCACTTTGAAAAATTCCCTAACAACTGTCGAGCGGTTCTTAAATTAGTGATTTGGGAGTCCCATGCTAGCACATAAACGATCCAGACACGGGCATTAAATTAGTTGCTTTACTCTAAGTACCTCTCAAATGTACATAGAGCCTGACTTTACAGAATCTCTACTGGGAATTGAGCTAACTACCTGCAGCCTGAAAAGCACTAGGTTGGGCATTTAAGGAAAGGTGAATTAATAATGAAGAGCAAAAGTATCCTCATGTATGCACTCTTTGAAAGCTCTTGGCTACTTGAGTACCAGGGTATTAGAGCAGTTGGCTCAGATTAGCATGTTTAGCTTTAGCAGCATCATTCCCGTCCTCAGAGAGGTCTTTTCTAACACTACTTGAGAATTAGTAAATCTCAAAAATGCCATGCAAAAGCCTTCAGAGGATGGAAGTGGAAACACTAACGTAATTTCACAGCTCCATTGTATTCCTCCTAATCTATTTAGCAGCTACACTGATTATCTCAGCCTCTGGGTTTAGAAAAAAACAGGAACAGTGCTATCGGTGTAGAACCTACCTCCTGCCTATATTAATTTCCTGCAAGTCATTTTTTAATGTGGCCATTATTCACATATTAAATAAATCCTCCTTACATGTAAATTTCGGAGTCTGTGCCTCCCATTGTGCACACTACTGCGAAAATTATTTGATAAATACTTAAATACTTTCATGTTTTATTGCTATTATCGTTCATATGCATTTGCTGGTATTTCCCGATGATAGTGAAAGTGTTGGAAAAGTACATATATATCCAAGCAGTCTTGGTATTCAGTGGACTAAATCTCTAGTCTGAAGAGATTGGTCTAGTTCTCACTGACTAAAAGTTCTCGCCCCTTCTGTGGCGCATGGTACGGAGGCTCCTGATCCCCCAGCTTGCTCCAGACTGGGAGCGCACTAGCCCTGTACATTCGGGATTGGAGCTGAGCAATTTTCCTCTCATTCAGTAGCAAAACACTCTAGCTCAGTGCTGCTTTCAAAGTACTGAAAACACTGCTGTACTGTGCCGTCTAGACTTACTGAAGCAGATGACATTATTTGTATTCTTGTTATCCCTGCATTCCTCACTCTAAACTTCAAAGAAATACTGAGATAGAGAAAGATTTATTTATTCATTTATTTGTTTATGTATTTATTTTGATAGAGGGGACCCACATGCTACTTATGGCAAGTTTCCAAGGCTGGGGTGGTTCACTGCATGAAAACCAATTAGAAAATATTTATCAGAGAGTTAAAATAAAGCTTTTTAAGAAAGCCAGGAAAACCTTGCTCTTGGTGAGTGACACCATCTGTATTTACAGCAGCAATATTTTTGCAGCAACTGAGGTGAAATAAGGAGCCTGCATGGTTACTTAGGGCTGATGACCCACCTCTGCTGAGCTTTACTGCAGCGGGTTATTTTGCTGTTTTTAGTCCAGTGGAGAATAACATGTCTCTGGTCCACACTTAGGCAAACTATTTGGAGATTACTATTGCTGGAAAATTAAGCTGGACATTTGGAGCTCACTGCTCCTTTGTGGCAAAGGCTGATGTTGGCCATCGTGCCTTTCTGTCATGTGCTTCAGACAAGACGTTGTTACCCGAGTGCAATTGCTGTTGCAGCCGACTGCTGCACCCTGCATAGCAGGTTTGGGCACACCAAATATAAAGCCAGTGAAAAGTTAGCAGACAGTAGATAAAAGGGTGCAGGGTGGCCAGCAGGCCCAGTTTATCCTAAAATATCCCTGGATCATGTAATCCAAGAATGGGTAGGAGAGCTTAAAGCCTGATTTCTTCTGGGTTGAAATATAGGACTGTTTCTTCAGGAGTCGGAACAGATCGGTCTTAAACTTACTGGCAAAATAAGACTTTCTTAGAAGTTTAATGAATGTTTTAGGGAAAAAAAAAAAACCAAAAAAAAAATCAAAACCTCAGATTTATTGTTGACATTTTCTATTTCTGATGACTTAAGTTACCTTATTTTCATATTTTTAGTACACTTCTTTCGGTAGAAAAATAGCAACCTCCTTCTTAAATTTGCATATTGTTCCTCTTTTGTCTATCCTGCCCAAGAAATGGTACTTGGAATGTTACCATGTCGATCACTGCAATTTTCTTGAAAGGCATTTCAGGGGAAAAACAAATGGATTTTATAACTTTATACTCTAATGACTCTAATAAATACTGTCCCAGGAAGAGAGAATGCAAGGAAGAGATGGATAGAGCTGCGGTTTCTTGTCCTTTTCCTTGATTAACTGGAGAGATTAGATTTTCTATACCCTATTAATATTAGGGGAAAACAGAGAAATCTTTCTTCATATCTGGTTTTCTTCAGCTAGCAATGTTGTTGTCCAGATGCACTGAATGACAGTTGTAAGCTGCAGAATGTATCAAATCAGGTCTTCTGGATCTTTTGAATACAAAATGAATTTGAATGCAAAAATTAATCTTTTGTGTCTTCCAGAAGAGGAAGAAAAATGAAAAAAAAAGTGTAGCAAGTGAATTTGTTTTATTTTTATTATATTATTATTATTAATTATTATTATTATTAATTATTATTATTATTTTAAAGGCCAGGCATTTCCAGGCTTGCTCAGTAAGCAAAAATTTAACTTAATTTTTTGTTTTAATGATGATTTTATAATTTTTTTTTATGTTTGATATATTCCTAATAGAAGACATGTCACCTGAAACTGTTCTTCAAGTAGTTTCTTATGCTAGATGCACTTGGTGGCATTACTGCCTTGTTTTCAGCTTCTCATTTTTTTTCCTGCTTGTGCACTTATCTTAAAAAAGCAGTTGAATTTAGTAGATTTGAAAAGCACATGTTTTAAAATAAATTTTATTAAATATTTTGATTTGACTTATGAATCATTTAAAGGCTGAATGAAGTTTCTTTATCTGTCTCTCAGAATTCACAACAAAATGAATTCTTCCTTCATTAGAAAAAAAAAAACCCTGTGGTGCACTGAAATTCCGGCGATAGTCCTCTCTAGCATTATCCTATCCTTAATGTTTCATTTACTCTATTACATATATTCATCCACCCGTTTTGGCAATTTTTATAATGTTAATGGATTAGTGATGTATTTGAAGAGATTATAATTATTAAAAGTGATTAATTAGAAGCCATAAAATGAAGATCATTATCATTGAAGCATAATTTGCACTTTTTGATAGTCTAATAGAGGAAAAAAAATGGACAGAGAGGCTCTGAATTAATTTTCATATTATAAGCATTGACCCAATAGGAAACTTTAGCTCATATTGATGGAATGCAATGCTTGAACTATAACTTTAGAAGTTACTATATGAATAAGTATAAGTCTGTAGCATCTAAGAATTTCACAGAACCTCAAAAATTGAAGTAGAAAGAAATATGTATGTTCACTTAATCTAATGTATGATAGTAGACCATGGAATAGATGTTCTAGATCATAGCTGTATTAATGCCTATATTATTATAGGCCGTCAAGTTATCTTTAGCCACACTTTCATGACATTTTTGGTTTCCAATGATTTTCTTTCAGAAAGATCCGATTGATGCAAGGGCAATATATGATAGACAGATTTCCATTATGCCTTGGTTTGTCTTAGTGTTTGGTTATCTTTACTGGACAAGAGTCTACTGTGTCACCAATTTCAACTTTATGAAGTTCATGCTATTCTTTCATGAAATTTAATTCAAACATTCCTCGAACATACATAGAACTTTCCTCTTTCTCCGTATAATTTGAAGTGCAGTAGGACCTTTAATGGGTGTTCCAAGAGTAACACTTGCAGCAACACCTCTGTGGCAGAGAAAGGGGGAGGGCAGGGCAGGGCAGCCCCTATCCTGTGTCTGAGGAAGCTGCCTGGAGGCAGCTCGAGGAAGCCAATCCTGCAGGTGTTTCTGTGGGGAAAGTTTCACAGGACCTAACAGTTTCCCAAAAGTTGGTCTGGGCTGCTCTGGTCTTAACCTGGCCATGTGTTCCTGACGCTTCTACACCCTTTAGTGAGCCTGTCCATCCCACAGAACCAGCCAAGTGCTCAGCAACTCAGCCAGGGTGAATAAAAGGAAAGGAAATGCTGTCATTCACAATTGTTAGATAAGGTAACTGAAGCAAAACCTGGCTAAAATGATTGCCTGTGATCCTACAGCCCCAAGTGATGTGTCAAACTGTTAATCAGGCCTCTCACCTCAAAACTGGGATGTGATAATACTATATATTCTCACTTCTCTCTGTTTTTACTTCCTGTATTTTTGAAATACAGAGAACACTCTAGTTGCAGCTAAAACTGGAGTTTTTATGGAAAGCCAAGGATTTTCCTAGGGTTTCCCTAAGCACAAGCCTTGCTGCATCCCCGTTATCCTTTCAGCTACCAAGCGGGATGCGCTGGCTCCCCTGACTCGCTGCTCACTGCAGCCGGCTCAGGATGCTCCAAAAAGCCTTCAGGTCTTTCAAATGGTTTCCTCTTCCTTGAGTCACAAATAGTTTCTGCATGAGGCCAGTTTGTGAGAAATTGAAGATTTCTATCATTACCATCCTGAGCCACCTGAGAGCTGAAGGTACAGTGTGTCAGTGGCCACGCAGAGTTTCCTTTGGGACCTTCTAGGAGGTGAAACCACCCTCTGAGCAGCACCTTGGAGCACTGCTTACTCCCTTCCTCTTGAGATGCCTCTGTTTATGCGAGGAGTGTTGTCAGAGCGGAGCAAAATCAGGCCTGTACCGCCGTGTCCAGGAGAGGCGAGCGGCCGTCGCGCTTTCCTGCTTGATGGAGAGACGCTCGTAGCCGGTTTCGTGGCGCTCTCTGAAGAGGCTGGTACCGCCGTGCGAGCCCAGGGCTGCCCCTTGCTCCCTGTGTGCCTGCCTGGAAGCTGGAGGGAGACCTCACCAGTTTGGAGGGGGACAAGTAAAATATTCCTGTAACAGCAGTAGTTAATGTTGGGCTTTCCAGAGCTTTGTTCTACTAATAGTTTTGATTTCCTCCTCCCCCCACCCAGCAGTATTTCACATTAGGAATTCCTGCTTTAAAAGAATAGATAACAGAGAGCAGATCCAAGTAGTTAACAAATAGAGTTCTACTGAAAGTGCTAAAATATATTATTTTTATTTTATAGTCTCTTTTTCCATACCATCTTTTTGTATGACAAACTTTTAGGAGAATAAGTCTGTTGTGAATGAAATGAGACGAAGTATCAGATTGCAATGTGACAACAGAGCTAACATTGAGAATGAATTAAAAATCAGCGTGAGACTAGAAAACATTAGGAGTTTTATACATCAAATTTTCATTGATAACACACAGTTGTTACCTATTTCAGCCTGCAATTTAGCTACCTAATTTTTCTAGTTTCCACTTAGAATACACGAACTCCTTCAGCAACTGAATGGTCACTTTTTAAAGGGGATTCTTGTGTGATCTCCAAATGTTGCATGCTAATTCCTGCATATGAGTAAGTGCTTCTGCAAATGATCTAGGGACTGCCCCAGCAAATGGTGCAGTCATTACAGATATCTCTGTGCCCATGTATGTGCTTCCAGTTTTTTATAGCCATGGCGTGTTTGGATAGACCATTACAAGCAGTTTGGTAAGGTGGACCTAAATGGTTGTGGAATCTCTTTTAAGCCAAGTGTTTAAAGGATGGTTGAATTTGGTGTACGTAATTCTATTCTTAAAATCATAAACAATAGCAATTTAATTTACATATGAAGTAAAATACAGATATCACTTATGTTTTAATCCCTATATAATTCATTTATTATAAACAGTAAGGTGTTGATTGTTAGCATTTGTCCACTTTTGTTCAGAGGAAACAGTAGCTGAATGGTCATCCTGTCACGTCAGGTCTAATCTGACATGATTAGGTATGTGTTGTTGGCGTATCTATGGATGCGAGTACAAGCCTGTATATGGGAGCAAAAGGTCACATATGTTCTGAATGAGTTAGGAGCTCGATACAGATCTGTTCTGTTTTCAGGTGCATGTGGCCTGGATGAAATCTTGGCTCTTTGGAGCTGGTACAGAACAGGAAAAAGGGTGCAGAAGAAGAAATGCCCAAATCACTTCCTTTGCCACAGAAAGGAGAGTAGCAGAAAATGCGCTGTGGTCCAGCTGGGTTCCAAAAACTCAGATCTTGTTTAATGCAATATAAGGGAAAAACATCCCAAGAATTTTCACAGGGAGGAGAAATAATAACCTACGTTTTGGGCAATAAAAGAACTAGGTTACAACAGATGTAATTCAGGGGAAAAAAATAGAAGAAATGCAGCAGTTTCTAACTAATCTCTGTGGAAAAAACATTGAATCCTTAAGTGCATGAGGCTGTGCAGTGTGAATGGTTGTGTTAATAGCTTAATAGTTTTGCTTTCTACCAAATGAGTCTTATCCTATTGATCCAAATGATTTGCAGATTGGTTTCTCTTGAATTGCTGTATACATGGTTTTCAAGGAGCTCTTGTACTCCTCTGAAGTACTCAGAGTTCTGTGATACAGTCACATTTATATTCACAGACATTTTGGCCCTGAACTCAAGTATGCGGAGCTTCATTGGTGAAGTGGGTATAGATCTGAATTTTCTGAGTGCTTCCATGGATGTTCCCCATGTTTCCAAAAACAGATGCACTAGATCAAAGAAGTTCCAGAGGTTCTGTTCAGAAGTGGGAATCAACACTAGAATGACAATGACATTTGACAATGAAAAAGTGCATTATTAACACCTCCTTTTCTTGTAGGAACATGTCTTTGTTTCATTATTTTTTTCCTTCATGCCAAAAAGGACGATTGTTAAGTGTTTAAAGATGTGACAAATAAGAACAGATTGAAATCCTTAATCCTATGTCAGTTTTCAGTTAAGAAATAGGAGTGATGACAGGAGTCAGAAATTATTAAAAACTTCTGTGCCCATGCAAATCTTATTAACAAGTAAAGAGGGCTAGATAGACCATTGAATTGGCCCTATACGGTAAATATCCTTAATTATATCCAAAATAAGAATCAAGTGCACTACAGATCATTTTCTTATTATATTTTCTTAGTTTTCATACTGTGTGGAACTGAAAAAAGTATATGAAATAATTGCAAATTTCTTCCTACTTTTAACTGTATCATTAGTTTTGGTACCATAGAGTAAATTAATACAGTAAAATAGCTTAGGATATGGTAGTTTTTTTCCTAGAAGTGTTTAGTATTTCTCTCAGAATAATAATCTCATTATAGTGGGAAATTAAGTGAAATTGTCAGCTAAAAAGTGTCAAACTGAGTTAACTCCTGAGAGCATTACTGGTTTGGATCTTTGGTACCCAATGCCTCATTGTGCAACATTTTACTAAAAGTATATTTCCAAGAGTCAAATTGAAATATAGTCCTAACTTATTTTAGGAAAAAAAAAATAATGATTTTCTGTGAACAAGAGGGTACTTTTTGTTGTAAGTGGAAACAGTGCAAAGGAACGCTGTTTCGTTCCTTTGCAACATCTGTAGACTTTAGAAATTAAAAGATTTTGATTAGCCTCATAGTATTGGACAAATTGCTCTTTACAGTGGAAAAGAAAGGGAAGGGAAATTATGTTGATAGCAGAAGCAATATATTATTTATTTATTTTTAAATGAAGAAACCTGAACCTCATTTTCACATGGAACATTTTAATCTTATTAGCTTTGCTCTTGGTGACACTAATCAGAACACATAATAAGCATGAACATTAATCAATTCAAGTAGAAGTTTATCTACTTAATATAAGAAATGCCAAGGAAGAGTAACAGGGCAACTAATTCTGCAGTGGAAAAAGAACCCATGTAGTCAGTCGATATTTTCTTCACATTAATTCAGCTTAAGATTTTCTGCTGTTCTGTCAGATTGGTGCTTCTGAAGACAGGATGGGAGATAATCCTGTAAAGGCTGAATAGTTGTCCCTAAGATACCCAACTTAACCTGCCTCGGATGGCACAGGCTTTGGATCAGCAGGTGTTTGAGGGAATTTCAGTATCTCTTTTTGTTTCTTTTGTCTTCGTCTTCTCTGAAGCCTGCTGTTTTTCTTCTCTTCTTTTTTTTATTTTTTTCCTTCACCTAACAAGTCATTGAAAGTCGTGTGTTTAAGAAGAATATTCATTGAGTTCCTTGTTTCCAGAAAGTGAACTATTTCAAGTAAGACAAATTAGTGAACAGAATTCCCTGCCTCACAAATAAGCATGTCCTGCGGAGGCAAAAAATGAGTCTGAAATTATTTCAAAAGAATGAAAAATGAGAAAAGCTGCATATTTTCAAGCTGCATCATATCTTTTCTGGCTGTTTTAGCTTGGGACACTTGTTTTTATCTAGTTACTGCAAGACCTGTGGCTACCTGCAGTGCAGACACAAATAGTAACTACTAGTCCACAGTTTTAAGGAAATTGAGCTTTAATGAAAGCGTAGATTGAAAACTAGTAAGTCTTTACTGTACAAAAATATAAAAAGGAGAAAGTAAAGCGTACTTGCAAAGTTCAATTGTAGAGATAGCTAAATTGGTTAGATATTGGATCACCCTGCCTATTTTCATAGTAAAGGCCTTACTTGAGGAGCCATCAGCTTGTCATTACAATGACATGAGGCACTAGAAAGTGTATCAGGAACATGTCTCTGATCTAGAGAGCTTCATAAAGCTAGAATTAGTGATTTCCAAGAATACAGCCATGAGCATGGCCGCAGGAGTTCAACTCCTGTGTGTCCTAGCACAGCAGAAGAGGGTCAGTGTGGTGCTTCAGGAATAAACTTGAGTTTTTCTCATTTTTCTTAGTGTAGATTTTGTGGCAGGGATTCTCCAGAAAGAAGCTATGGCTCTAAATGTGGGTCAGCATCAGTGGATTTTAAGAACTTCATTCCTGTTATATTCTTTGTTGTTTGTATACTAGAATTAAGGTACAAATGGTTTACTGTTTCACAACTTTAAACATAATTATGCACAAGAGGATTGAAACAACTGGAGAAGGCAAAGAGTGAAACCTTTCCAGTAGTAAACCACAGATTTTTATATTAGTCTCAGATTTTTATACAGTCTCAAAATGCTAGACTAAATCAGTGATTTTTTTCCAGTCTGCTGTCATTAAGAGTAAATATATCAATGATTTCACAAAATGGTGAATAGATATGTATAGCATTGAAACTGTTGATCTTGAAACCCAAGAAGGAAAAAAATAGTTTCAAACTTGAGCGTTGTGGACAAGTGCATGAATTGCAAAGTTGCCAAGTTACTAGGAGGAGCCATTGAAGTATCAAAAAAAAAAAAAAAAAAAGAAAAATTAGATAAATTGAAACATAACAGATGAAAGAATGGGACATTTTGCCATGTTCTGAAAAACATGAGATCAATAAATCTGATTAAATATTCCACTTGATTTAGTAATAGTTGAGTAATTTGTGGGAATGGCCACAAATTTGTGTGTTTTCTATTTCTGTGAAATGCTACTTTTGAAAACTTCTCCTCCCTAATGTACCTTGAAGGATAAAAAGGATATTAGTCTGAAGGAAAGAATATTTGTAGCCACTTTGCATATCTAAATAATATTTAAAATAATAATATTTAAAACACACCTCATCCCAGCAAGAATTTTTGCCACTGTGGCCTAGCTAGCCCATATTCATTGTACCCAAATGAAGAAGTGGTGGTTCAGCTTGGACCTTGCAAGTATTAAATACGGTTATCAAAGACAGATGTGAATTAGAAAAATTGTAAAATATAATATAGTAGGGTTATTATATTACCCATTATATTACCAGTTGAATAAGTGCTGCAAAATCCTCAAACAAAACTTACTTTGACTCCATACTTTCCTTTTCCTCATAAGTAAAGATTTGGCCTTACTAATCGCGGATTTATTTTTTTGATCCCTTTAACCTAAATAACAGAGTCTACTGGCCCTTAAAGTATCTTGCTTGATAAAGTAACACATGACAGTGCTTGAATATTGTTATCAATACTAGAAGTCTTGTTTTCTTTTTTGTAGCATACATTGGCTTTCATGTGTTCTGGCTTGGTTTTTGATTTGATTGCTTGTTTCTGTGATTATGTACTCTTTTTTTTTTTTTTTTTTTGGTAAATTAACAAGGTAAAGGAGTTAGGACCACCTCTTGTCAGAAATCACTTTCTTTCTGACTACTTTTTTTTTGCTTCCTACATTTCTAGCTTGTGGGTATGAAAAGGAGCTGCAACCTTTTTCTCATTATTTTTCATATTTGAGTAAGCAGGTAAGTGGATATTATTTCTGTTTTGGTTTTGTTGGCCTGCTACTTCTTTTGTGTGAAAACCATTTTCATTAGGTATTTTTGCTTGTTATTAAGGTGATATCCACCATGTATAAGGTGCTATAAACAACATTTTTCCAGTGCTGGGTTCTTTCAGTGGTGTAAACCTTGAAGCAAGCAGGCTGTGTTCTTCTTCTTTTTTTACTATTTTCTATTTTTCCAAGTAATTTCATTACATTGGTTCAACTTCACAAGTATTGTGAAATAAGGAAGTAGTCGTAGGGTGACTAAGATAAGAATAGCATTTTCAACATGAGTCAAAGAAGCGTGATACTAATGAGGATTAAAATGAAAAGGGCAAGTGCTATCTACGGATGCCTTTTACTTAATAGTGAAGCTGTCATTCCTGAATAAAAAGTCTTTTTTATAATACTTTCCATATTTTTAAAGAAAGTGATAACTGTTGCTTTCCATTTCTAAGTAACATATGTATAAAGGAGGCTTACAAGTGATAAACGTTGTTTGGGAATCTTAAAATGATGTTACCGCAGTAGCCGTCTGGCTTCTGTTTATAGCATGCACTGCTTCTTCACTGCTTATATGCTTGGCGTATGCTTCTGAAAATGTGTAGATGAGTGTTTAAAAAGTGCCATGGGGCTTTGCTTTCCGAGCTTTAGGTAATTTATAGAAACAAAATCAAAACATAATAACCTTCTCTTAAAAAAAAAAATCTCCTAGGTAAATCAAATATTACGGTGGCATTCAAGAGTGGGAGGAATAATAATCAGTATCCTTTCTTGCTGCACTTTACATATCTTTACAATATTGTTCCTTCAATAGACTCTAAATGAGTACATTTTTTAGACTCTCTTTTGAAAGTTCATGGTAAACGATGTCGACACATTTTATTTTAGGAATCTGTGAAATCGTAGTCACATACACATCTGTTGAAAATCTGCTAAAGATTGCCTGATAGGAACATTTTTATATAATGCCCTATTTATGAGTTTTCTTGCTGATTGCATTTTCAGAAAATGTCTCTCTACACAGATGACATTCAGTTTTAATAAGGCAATCCTTTTCTGAGATTTATTTGCTTAAGATAATGAGGTAGGATTACAGAGGAATTAACAGCAATGCTATTAACTTTTTTTTTTTCTCCTTGGGTCTGGCCTCATGCTTTCAGTTTGAAAGTAAGTAGGGATTTAGTTTTCCTAGGATACACAACATATTGCAGAGCAGAAGACAAAAAGGCAGCTGAGAAAGTAATTCTTCAGATGAATTAAGACACCTGTGTCTTTGAGGTATGTTTGTTTTAGAAGCCTTGGGAATTATTTATTAATCTTGCTGCTTGTGTATAAAACAGAAATAAGTGCTTTTAAACATTAGTGACTCTTTTCACAGCTTCAGATGTGGCTTGAGTTGAGTGGAAATGCCAGATGCTTTTCTTTCTTGTTCTGCTTTTTGATAAGCAGGGAACTATTTAGTTATAAATCTGCTTCTCTTTTAATCTGTTGCCATCTTTCTATCTAGTAAATTAGATATACTCAGATGCTAAGCTAAAAAACCTCAGAGGTTCCATATTGCTTTTGACTTTTCAGTTGCAGCTTTCTTTTTGTGCCATAGTTACTGTGAAAAATCTCAGGTTAAGATACTCTGAAAGAAAAAGAAAAAAAATTCTTCTCATTCTGTATATATGTAGATGTTTATAGAGTACAGTATATATCTTTTGTTTTAAACAGATGCAAGAAAGATTTCTACCATACAGATGTAAACAAAAGTATGGTATAGAAATATATTCAAAATACCTCACTAAAGGGGACAGCAGAAGGTCTTCAGTAAAGAGGCTGAGTAATGGAGGATATACTAAGAAATTCATCATTGCCTTTCACAGGTTTAAAAATAGCACATTTAACAATGTTACAAGAACTGTTTAAGCTCAGCAAGTTTTTTATTTTCTTCTTCCACCTTTATAAATATACCACCAAAGCTTACAGGAAATTAACCAGGTGATTCTAATTTCAATTTTCTTTAGTTTTATTCTAAGAAAGGACAAAATATTCTTCTTATAATCCAAAATGCTGGGGTCCCGCAAGCATTCTTTCTATTTACTCTCTGGAAATACTTACATTTAGGCTGTGTTTCCAACATTCCTTTCAACTGTAGTTTTTCTTTTCCTTCTTTATATTCAGTTTTGAAGGACTTTTTTGTCCTTTCATGCCTTAAATGCCTTTACATGAGACACTTCCCCAACAAGAGTATTACCTAGCTTCAGATATCCTTGATTTCTTCACCACGACCTGAAGCCCTTTCCTTTTTTGCAGAAGGTCTCTCTCGCCAATTTAAACAATCTCCTTTCTACCTTCCTTTCAGGCTTGTGTGGTTTGTTTCTTTTTTTTTTTTTAATTGATGGAAGGATCATGCAGAAGTTTTTAGTGATGTGGTCATCTCGTGGTGTTTTAAATGATGTAAGCGTATAAGTGCAAGATCATGATGTATATGTTTTAACTAAAAATATATTCTGTGGTTTTTTTTTAAAAAAAGTTGCACATTCCCTTAAATACTTTAGGTATTTCTGCTTACTTTAGAAACTACCTCTCTGCTCAAGACTTTTGACCTCTTGAACCTCTCCTTTTTGCATTGCATTATATGTTTAGTAAGATAGATTTACAGTCTTTAGGGACCAGGAGTCTTCTTGAGTTGTTTAAACTCCCCATGTATAATATTATTCATAATAAATACATGCAGATTAATGTTTTTCCTTCTGTATCTGTAACCACAAATACCTCTCTTTTCATGATCTTATACTTGAGGTACTATAAAGAATGACCGGAGAGGAATTGGCAAATACATCTTCACGTTTTACATCCTGCTCCCTTGTTTGACAGTGTCCCTACATTTTCTTTCAGAAAAAGGAATTTAAAATTACTGATGAACTTTAGGTGAGCATCTATATGTGACATTTAAGCACAATGCTTTTTGGAAATCAAATAATCTCCAGTGCCTTTTCCTGACTCCTACTTGTTGCTCAAGTCACAATTAATGTCTCGCAGGTAGTATTTGATGTGTAGTTTAGGGGCTCAGAGTGTCAGTATTAAATGCATGTTACTTGCAGAAGTATGGTAAGATGACATTTTTATTTCTGAACATTAAGAAAATAAATCTCTTGGTCTGTTAAGTAAGGCACCAAGTACAATATTTTATGATGTTTAGTCACTGTATTTCAGCATTGTATGTATTGTATGTGTGAAATAGTAGATAAAATCTAATACATTATGAAGAAAAACATGCAGAAGTTTGTCCTTGCTTGTTCAATCTGCTGATTTATTTGATCTTGCTCAGTTCACCTTTTTTTTGTTATTTTGTAGAGCTACATTATGGCCAAGCTTCAAGTCACTCCCTCATGCTGGTTTCTATTGGAAAGATACTGGTTTGCTTATGTCCTTGGTGACTGAGAGGAATGGACTTTCCTAAAGTCTTTGTGCTATCTAAGAATCAGGACAAGTGAGAGATTAGCTTGGCAGCTAACTACGGCTCCTCCCACAGAACCTTCCTTAGGGTCTTCACGATGCACTCTTGAGCTGCCCTATAATGTCTTCTCCTGAGTGTACAGGTCTTCTGTAGCAACCATAGCAAGGAACTGTGAAGAAACTTAAACTTCTAGAATATTCTGCCCTACTTGTTTAATACGTCTTCATAAGACTATAAAGGTAAAAATGGCAAATGTGTTTAGACAGTTCTTGTTCCAAATTAACCAGAAGTATGTTTTACTGTTGGCTGATAGAGGCTCGGTACTAGCTGGTGAGCAAGCCTCTAGTGAGCAGAGAATGAGATTTCATCACCCTCTATCACTCAGAAAACAATCAAACAAAAAGTAGTTTTAGGGTCATTTCAAGATGATCATGAATTACACTATCTTACTTGCAAAACAGATACAGTAAAAAACTATTCTAGGAAGATAATTTTGACTAAATGTTCATAGTGTTAAAAGTAATGAGAACAGTACCTGGTGCAACTATACCAGGAGGATTTCAAGGTAAATTTCTAAACGTGTGGTTAAAACATCAGAGCAAAAGGTTTGTCGTTGCTGTGTCCAGTCATGACTAAAAGCTGTTTAAGTAGGAGCTGTCATAGCTTTTATTTGTGTGACCAGTGTCTTTGTCACAGTGTGAAACCGAGCTGCCCTGTGTGTGTCTCCTGTTACGTGTTTTGGGCCCGGGGCTGTGAGGAGGGAGCCAAGCATGGAGCACGCGACACCCACAGTGGTGCGGGCTCCGTGCAGGCCCCATCTCGTTTAGCAGCTTCAGAGCCCGAAGGGTTTTAGTTGTGTGGCTGCAAAGTAAGCGTTAGATGTGCTCTAATCAAGGAGGGCAGTCGATTCCTAGAACGGGTTCTGATTACAAGTGGCTAATGCCAGTACCTACCAACCTGCTATTTGCCTTTGATGTTGTTTATACTAATGTTTGAAATCTAATAAGCAATCTGAAAGGACACTGAAATTAAGAGTTCCTCTGGCCGTCTCCCCTGGCGTTCTGTATTTTACCACTTGAAATGATTAGTTTTTTTAACCTCTCAAGTGAATGGAAACGCATGCAGGTTTTTAATAGTCTGACTCCCACAGTTATTTCAGAGTACATGGGAACACCGTTTAGCACATTTCACTAGCACAGCACTTGAAAGCTATGCCTAAATGCACGAGTCATTTTTTACCTAGTGTTCTGTCACTTCTGTTTTGTGCTCATCCTTTGGGTTTTGTCACACTATGACTATTCTCTCCAAATAAGTATTTAATTAGCTTTATTCTTGTCAGTAATGTTTTTTTTCCAATTGTGCGTTTGTTTACACAGATTTTTTTCAAAGCAGCCCAGCAGTACTGTATAACTTTCAAAATCAGGATAAGGAAAAAGCATCTCTTCAAAAGGAAGGCGTTGGTACTTCCCTTTCTTATAGTGGTATGAGTTTTTCTTTAAAAGTCAGTCACATTCTAGCAAACAGAACAGAACTATTGACTAACTTTTTAATTCCTCCATACACTCTAAAATTATAGTGCCTTGGTCTGGCCCACATTCCATTATTTTCTTTTTTCCTGTTCATTTTTAATGGATAAATTATAAATGCTACTGCGGATAGGTTCCAGCTCTCAAGATGAAATTTGAGCCGTCCACAGGCAGCACCGTGTTAATGTGAGAGACAAGGGGCAAGGCAGGAAGGAAGCGTGTCCGGCACAGCGAGCCTCTCGCTTTCCCTCCTGGATTCTGTGTCAGTTTTAATGGGTCTGTCGTTAGGTCACAGAACAGATATCAGCACTTAGCTTCATGGGTGACATCACCGTCTCCTCCCTTCCCTGGCAGGTTTTAAGATCTTGGCATATAACAAAGCTTCTACTTTCCAAGCAGAGAAAAATAACCAATTGAAGCAATTACAAAATTTACATGAGCTGAATTATTTACATAGATAGCCATGAAAAAAAGAACAAGGAAGAAGGAACCTAGGTTGCTTGTGGAAACAGCATGGATGGGCTTGTAACGTTTGTGTGAGGTTGGCTTAAAGAAGCACTTAAGGATGTGTCTGGGACAGGATCAGCCCTAAGTGCAATGAGAACATCTTTAAAATCTTTTGGTAGAATAAGGACAGGAACCGATTGGCTAGAAGCTTTGCAATGAAGCCAGAAGGAGGCTGTCATAATGCACGGCCTGATGACTGATGCATCTTGGCATGAAGGGGGACCAGTGAATGCTCAAAAAGTATGCTGGTCAAGCAGAGATTGATAACCTGGAAAGATCTAGGAACGGTGCTTGTTCATCCAAAAGCAGCTATCGTGTTTAAAATCATGTCTGTGAGCAAATCTCTACCAGCCAGTAGTAACCTTTAGCCCATTTTTTATAAAATGTATGACAAATGAATTGCTGTTCCATGTAGATGAATGAGCTTGCTGCCATCATAAATACTCTGTATTATTTTACTTTTTGTCAGGGAGCATCTCCCTTCTTCTTTTTTTTTTTTTTTTTCTTTCTTCTAGGATATTATTTGCCCAACACTAATCTTGATTTAATACATGGAATTCTTCTAAAAACACAGGAGAGCTTTTCCAGACTGACAGAATGCAATGTAGATGTGATTGACTTCATCCACAAAACATCACTTCCAGGACTTTAATGTTTTGGGTTTTTTTGGGTTTTTTTGCTGTTAAAATGATGAAAAAGTTAGCGGGCATAATATTCTTTTCTAAATATGAAAATATTTAGAAATACTGCTGTTTGAGGCAGACTTCTGGTATAGGCAGATCTTCTCTTGGAGTGGGCTGTGAGGAGCCAGGTGAGGAGGGACTCTGAGCCCTGGATGCTCTCACCTGAGAGGGGGAGTGGGCTCCTCAAGCACAGCGACCGCTGGGGTGTGAGGACAGATGGAAAGAAGATGGAAAGATGTGAGTTTAAATAGGGGATACTGATGGAGTGGAGCTTCAGACATTTCTGTTGTAATAGAGAGTTGGAACTTAATTCATGTGTTCTATGCGTAAGAAGGATTTCTCATTTATGACTGCAGATAGGAAGAACTCTCATTTCTAAACATCAGTTTCACTTTTGATATTTCTTCGGGGTTTTTTTTATGTGAAATGCACTGACATTTTGTTTAAACACTAAGTTTGCACTAATTTTCAAGTTATCTCTGTAAGTTACTGTCAGGTTTGTTCTAGGAGACATTAGGGATATCCCATCAAATCCTGCTACTTAGGTACTTTTCTTTTCCTGACAGAATGAAAATCAAGTACACAGCTTTGATTTAGAAGCACTAAGAATAGCCTTAATCCAAATCTGAAAGCCGTAATCCAAAGTGATAGAGAAGGCAGAATGAACAAAATGAATGGCTTACTGGCACCTGATCTGACAGGGGAGGAAGCAGAAGTTAAACACCACCTGTATTTCAGAGATTGGAAAGAAGTGGCTGCGTTGTTATAGCTGATGTCATCAGAATTTTTCTGTTTTAGGTGTCTCTGTTCTCCCTCATATTTGAGCTAAATCTTCATTCTGTGTTAATCTAGCAGCTCCATGACAGATCTAAATGCATGGCATGGCAGGAGTTAGCTTTCCTCAAGTGCAAGAGTAGAAAGCAAAAGTTAAGTAAAAACATTCAGGCTGCACAAAACATATTCCTCTAATGGTAAGTGCTTTTCTCAGCAATATGTTTGTGTAGAAACTGTTGGTCCTTGAGGAAGAAAATAAAAATAAAAAAAGTCGATACTAACAACCCATGACAGATCATCTTATTGGTCATTCACCCGGGGATTTATCCTACTTGCTTTGAGAGTTAACACTGTGAGCAGAAATGGAGTTGGGAGTGAGAAGACGACTGCAAGAATTTCCAGTCATACCTAGTTTGAATGGATGAAACTTGAGATAAGCTTCAAGCTTCATACAGCATAATGCAAAGCTATTATGTGTCCAAACATAAATATTTTTTCACAAGCAAACCAGGGTGGATGTGACCATTGGTTCAAATCTTAAGATTTTTAGGATCTTACAGAATGATTTAGCCACATCAGTGCCATGCTCCGAACTGTAAACCCCAGCCCAGCTTATGAGCTCCCTAGTCCTACTTAGCTTTTCTTGACTCATCCTGGCTCATGGCATATTTTATGCTGGTTATGGATGGGGGTTCCTTGTATCAGTTTTCAATTTGTGCATTTTCTTTTCCACGTGTGAGTAGATGATAAGACCGCATAGACTGTGCTTTCATAGAGGTCCTTTAGTACCTGTATCTTAAATCGTCTTTCCTTCTTTTAAGAAAGTTTTTTGGGTTTTTGTTTTTGTTTGTTTGGTTTTTTTACGTTGGGAAAAAGTGTGTGCCAAGATACTCAATGACTATTTAATAGTTTTTTTTTAAATTTCATGCAAACAGTAAATAGGAAGAATTTGTTCTGTATTTTTGGTAGATGCAGCGAAGCGCTTCTCATTTTCACCCATGTCAGGCTGCTTCAGAGTACTAAGGAAATCTTAGCTCTTCATGGCTTAGTTCCTGACACCCCTCAGGGAACCACAGCTTGAAGACGTGTTCAGCCCTGTGAGAGGGTGACGACAGTGAAACACTTGGTGGTGTTTGCAGGGTTGAATCAGTGCCTCAGTTGCATCAATTCTTGCTCCTCACCTTAGTAGTCCCACTAAGGCAATGGCACCTCCTGTTTCAAGAGGGGCAAGCAGAGAGACATAAGTAACTGTTTGCACAGGCGGGCTCTTTATCATCTGAATCTAGAAGAAAAAATGCATCGTGCATAAAATGTTTAATATTCTGTTCTGCTATTGATAGCCACATGTAATCCTTATTAAAAAGATTTACGCTGAGCTTTGGCAGCTGATAACATCCTGTAGTGTAAATTTGAATTGCTAAATTTCTCAGTAAAGAATTATTTTGGGAATCATTCCTAATGCAGTGCAAAATTGTTTTTGCTCTGGATGTTTAGAGCAAAATTAAAAATTAAATTAAAAGTCAATATAATTTACCAGCGGATAAAGTGTATTTAATACATCATCCAAGATGATTTATATATCATCTTACAATTCTCACTAAAAGTTTGGGGCAAAGGGCAAGTACCTTCCTTTTTGGGATGCTTCGCAGTCTTAATTATCAAAGGTAATATGGGAGCGGATTTATACATACAAAAGCAAAAAGCATGGATATCAACAACCCATAAATAAAGCTTATAGGAACAGACATACGGAATGTAGCTGAGGAACAGAAGGTCAGGGATGTACATGATGGTGGAATATAAACATCCCCAAGCAAGCACCCACTCAAGGCTTTAAATATACACACTGTTTTGCTGTAGGAACCTACCCACCCTGCTTCTGTAACCAAGCCTGCTTGTTTTCTCCAAGAGATAATTGACAGCTGAAAGAATATTAGTATTGCAACATTTGAAGGAAAATAAATCAGTCCCCTTTCTTTAAGTATTGTAATTTTTACCATTTTCAAGTAACATTTTAAAAGTAACTCTATCAAATAATCGTTCCTGGTAGCAAATGTTTTATGAAGTCATGTTTTCTGCTTGAGAAGGGGTTTCATCTACATTCATCCTACCTTTTTTTCCTTAGTTCAAGAAATTTCAGCTGTTTATATTCCAGACTCAATATGAAGTCTTTCCCAGGCCCCACCATCATTCCCTGCAAATTGCACAAGACTGGCATTCAGTTTTAAAGGGAATAGGTTTTGAAGGATGCAAGTTGTGATATATTTGTTTATATTAAATTACTTGTTAATAAAATGTTTATATACGTAGGCAGTTTCTAATTGAGCAAATTGATTTGTCATACTGAAAACTTAGCGTATTTCTGGAGCCAGATTTTTTTGTTTGTAAGTTGAGATTGGAATTAGACAGTAACTGTAATATTGCATTCAACTAGCAACTAGGTAAGTTTGGGGATTTTTTTAAATTTTTTCTTTTATGTCAGGAGCAGGTATTTTCATCTTATTTTATATATATATATATATACATATATATATATATATAAAAGAAAGCTGTAAGTTTTAATGAATAAGCAATGCAGAGTTAAATGGTCACCTTACAGTATGCAAAGCAAGAAGGCCAGGTGAGATGGAGACCCTGCCCTGCACAGGGTTGTTTGATTCTCTGTCCATGGAGGCAGTTCAGGCTGCTAAAAAGTTCTGATGTTGCTTGTTACAGTATTTACTGCAAAGGCAAGATGAACATGAAATATGCCTGTGCGAAGGACCAGCCCCTAAAGATTAAATGAGCTTAGTGATATCAGTTTTAAAACAACTGTTATTTGAAAGCTTTCTGATTGATGTGGACTGTCTCAGCTTCCATTTCCGTGGTGTTTTTTGGAGCAGGATGGCATTATCCTTCAACAAGACCTTCCTCAGATGATCCACCATGCAATAGTCTTTATTTGCCTGATCCTTTTAAATGTTGATACATTACCCGGACAATGATCTATAACCTCTCAAAGCAGAACAAATAAGATTTGGTCACAGTTCCATAGTCTAACAAATCCCAATGCCTTTCTTTCTAATAGAGTGACTTCAGCAGTTCCAGAGAAAGCAGGTTACAGCTTTGGACCCTTATTATTCATCTTTGACATCTACAGATTTCAAGTAGTGCTACGGTTAAATGGAAGTTCATTTACACTCTATCTCATTTAATAAGTGCTCCTCATAATTAAATGCACATCCATGTAATTTACTAGTAGAAAGAGAAATTCATTAAGATTCCTGATTAGGAAGAAGTATTAGCAGAATTGCAAAGGTTATAGAAATTTAGCTCTATCTTAAGGCAAATTAAGCACCAACCATATTGCTGTAACAAGCAAACTGCTTCAACTGGTAAATGACAGGAAATTTCAAAATTCAGTTTGACCATTTGCATACAGCTAATGCAAATGTAAATATTCCTTTTATTAAATCAGTGTAGTTAATAAAAATTAACACAGACTTTATGCATTTTGTATTCTGTTTCTTAATAGAGTTATGCATGAAGGTTTGCATTACATATGAGAATTCCCAAAATGAACTGAATTAAAGGAAATTTGCTTAACATCTCTAGAAAAGCAGATAGCCTTTGGTTGTTCCTGGTGCCCAAGCTGGTATGTCAGATAAATTACCCCTTTTATGAAGTTACTAAAAGCAAAGGGCCAGCAAGTTTTACCTCTGACTTCAGTGAAGCTGAATGTACACCATTCATTTTCATTATCTTTTATTATATAGGTATCATAATGACCTCATAAAAAGGAAATGTATAGATTCTGTTTACTCTTTCATAGTTATTTGTATTCGGTTTTGGTTTGATTCTGTAACTTTGTACGTATGCTTAGACAAAGCTACCTGGCAGCAACATGCTTCTAACTATACCCTTGAGAATATTTTCTTATCATTGCCATAATATTTTTTTCATGATTGAGTTCAAACGCATTTTTCCAGGCAATTCATTCCTAGAAGTAGCTGATGCTTCTTCCACTGAAGGATGAAAAAGGATGTTGAAAATCTATAATAGTATTCTATTCAAACTGTTCTAAACTTATTTAGCTCAATTATGTCATTCTGAATGTAGGTCACTTAAGGATTTTTTTATGCTCCCTATATGTCTCAATTATTATAACCCCTCAGGCAATCATTTTCTTGGTTGTTTTTAATGGATCAGTTTATTAGTCCATGTGTTAGATAGATGGATAGATAGATGGATAGATAGATGGATAGATAGATGGATAGATAGATGGATAGATAGATGGATAGATAGATAGATGGATGGATGCATGGATGGATGCATGGATGGATGCATGGATAGATAGAGATATATATGACATTCCCAGTGAAGCGATGCCGGGGTGTCAGGCCTGGGGTGGAGCACTGCCTCCTGCCCCTGCAGTCCGAGCTTCATCCGTCTCTGTCACTAATGGCACCGAGAAGCATTGTCTGACTTGCTGTTCATCACCACCGACTCCGAGATACCTTTAATTAGAACACTTCTCATCACTAAATATTGGGTTTTAGATTTTATTTCTGTATTCGTTTTTGCTTACCTGTTTGCAGGTAGCAGGGTGAGGAGGGCAGTGGGGAAGGCATCTCTTCCAGTTAATGGATTTTTTTCCAAATCAGGGACAGCAGGTTTTCCTCCCCCATGTTCCCAACTTCTCAGTGGTGTTTGAACTCTGTAGCACCTTCCAGTTTGTATCTGTGAATTTCATTAGCATGCTCTCTCTGCTCCTTTCCAAATCACTAATGCAAAATTTAATTAAAACATGACCTAGCATTGATCTCAGCGTCTTCCACCAGACACCTTCTTTTGGCTTGATACATTGCTGTTTATCACTGATCTGTGTTCGAAATACTAGTCAGATTTCAAAGCACTGGTGAGCAGATGTGGAATACCACTTCATTACGGCAAGTCATTGAATCCTAAGAAAGGAACACAGTTTTCACTGAAAGAAAAAAAGAGCACAATTACCTCCTGCCTCCTTTTGCTCACTGACCTAGTGAATAAGCCACCAAAATCTAGTAACTGATAAGTCAGTGTATGAAACAGCATTCCATTTCCTGTGTTAAGCGGGCAAGACAGATTAAAGGCAAATCCTAAGTGATAATTTTTTGTCATATTTTTCAGAGAACTATGTCATTAAATTTTCAACTCGGTCCTGTGAAGAATGCAGTGTGGTAAAGTGCTGAGAGAAGTTACATGGAGAGGTGATAAAACATTCTTTCACTGGCTAGATCAGCTTTTCTAGTAATTAAGCTGTCTGTTCTTCACTTACTGCTTTGAGAGTTCTTGCTATGCAAGAAATTTCCTTCCTATATATATATATTTATTTTTTCAAATCTACTAGTGCTAGTGCTTGGTTCTCTCTATCGGTTACAATAAAATACAAAAGACATAAAGAGAACAAGGAGCGAAGAAAGTCTAGTCTAGAAGTAAGGGCAATAATGTGGAAAGTTCAGGATCATTTTTTTCATGACCTTTACAATCAGAGCTACAGAACAGTAGAGGTTGAGAGGGACCTCTGGAGACCACTTGATCCAACCCTGCTGCTCAAGCGGGGTCACCTGGAGCAGGTTGCCCAGGTTTTGAATATATCTGAGGATAAAGACTCTATAATCTTTTGCTCTTAGTTGTCCATCTCTATGCAGGGGAGGGAAAGACAGATCTGCATCAGATCTGCGTGATCCTTTCCTTCTGTATCAGTGGTAGTTTTGAAGCTCTCCACTATGTTTTCAAAACATGAATTTTAGAGTACACTGAAAGAGTGCTTCCAGAAACAAACACCTGAGAAATTCCTGTGCAAGGATGATGAAGTAGCAGATGTTCTTTTGTATGAGCAAGATGTATTTGGAACATTTGCAAGAATATGAATGGTAATATTTCATGAATATCATTTAAGAGATGCTGCACTGGAACATCAACTAGAGCATCAACTTGCTTTCCTTTAATGAATAAAATTGGACAAGAGAAGTAGAAGAAGAGTTGAAATGTATCAGAATGAAGATGATCTTAACCCTTAACATCTCTTAGCCTCCTTCTGCTTCCCTTTCCTGTATTTTCCAGCTGCTATCTCTATTTTGGAGCTGCTAATGCCTTTCATTCTAAT